>JAFNEN010000228.1:690000-815000 GCA_019343175.1 Oedothorax gibbosus
TATATATTCGTTTAACGTACATAACCATTTAGACTTATCTTATGATACCTCCTTCAAGAATCACAGGACGTTTTCATCTTGACTATTTATTTTAGCTCAGTAGTTAACTCAAAATTGCTAGCGACTGGAAAAGTCACAAAATCAATATTTAATAATTGTACTTGAGAAGAAAATAATTCAAAAAGAATTTCAGACCCAAATTTCTGTAAGAGCTAAATTTCTCTATTTGACTCTATACAAATATGGTGACAATTGTGTTGATCATGTAAAAACAAGTTGACTTCCATTGTAAATTGGTGCCCATTCGCCTTCGTTTAACATATGTACCCATTTAAATTTATCTTATGATGCCTTCTTCACAAATCTAAAGTCACCCTTAAGAGAATTCTCCGATTTTCGAAACGAACCCATCCAGAAAGACGATCGCCCCAAAAGGTTTTTAATTTCCTTTTACAGTGGGGGAGGAGGAAAAGAGCATTCGAACATTCCCCATCATCGAACCTCACCCATCATTAGATGTTCCATCACGCAGAAACCGCTTTCCAGAAGCCATCGGCATGAAATCAAATAGTTCGGGGGAGGAAGGTTTGGCGGAATCTTTGCGCATATTTTAAAAAGCATTGGATGTCCCCCTTTTAAGCCCCGTGCCTCTTTTAAGACTTAAATGGGGTAGAAATTAGAAGCGGATATCCCCCGGATTATTTCTCTGACATCGAAAGGAGTCCCTTGATTAAACTAGAGGGGATGAAGGTAGTATCGTGGGATATTCTAATCTTGACGGACTGTTCGGGCCTTGGAGAGTCGTATTTGAGATATGAGTGGGGTTATTTATCATTATGGAAATTGTAATCATGTGGATGGATTTACTGAAGCAGTTTTGTAGCTTATACATATTGGAACAGATATGGATCATACAAAGTTACGTTTCGGATAATTGAAAATCATTAGTGAAATTGTTTTTATAACTAACTAATAATAAATAACTAATCAGGACTATTTTTATGTTCGAAATATCAAGAAAATTCCATACCGCAACTAAATTGACATACAGAATTATATATTTGAAATTATTACGCATTGAGAAATTTACATTAAAGCCTTTGAAATCAGCTATGAATATTTTAACATATCGAACATACAAAATAGTTGAATTTCGGATAATTGAAAATCATTAGTAAATTTGTATTGTTTTTTTGTTAAATTATTAACCAGAACTATTATTATATTTGGAATATCAAGAAAACTCCTTTTCAACTAATTTGAAATACTGTATTATGTTTTTTCAAATAATTACTCAATAAAAACAGAAACATCTTTAGTTATTGAAAAAATTACAGATAAAATTCTGTAATAGCAATGAAACATCTTTCAAATAACCATCAATGGTGTACACCTCGAATTCTCCGATTTTTTTTAATTTAGGTGTTTTTTTAATTAATGTTAGTGGAAATCATTTCCTTCCAAATAAATAAAATTAACTGTACCTAAAGTTACTTACAGAAAAGCATAAATAGTATGTTATACCCTGTTTCCTTTAGTGTGTTAAAAAGGGTAGAAATTGAGGAATATCCCTCTTATGGGTATTTATATTGAGTTATAGGTAAGACTGCTTAAGGGGGAATGGGCCGCGGGTCTCCAAACTCAAGTGCCTCAGTGTTAATCCGATGGCGAAAAAACTATTTTCTCTGCCACATTTCTCCGGCTGTATTGAATATTTTTACAAACGGTTTTTTTTAATAATAAATGTAGATAACTTACAAGTCTCTATCTTCCTACTTTTTGAAATTGCTTCGAATATTCTGTGTAAAATTATTTATTGAATATTAAAAAATATATTCGAACCAATTTCAAAAAGTGGAAAGGTCGGGACTTGTAAGTCAGCTACATTATCACATAAAAAATCCGCTTGTAAAAATATTCAATACAACCGGGGAAATGTGGCAGAGAAAACATTTTTTCGCCATAGGTTTAACACTGATGCACTTTGCTTTGGAGACCCCCGGTCCAGCGCGCCCATTTCCCCTTAATGTTAGGAAAAGGACGTTCATGCCATATCACTTGAGCCAATTTATTTGGCTTCTCTTCTCATCCATCATCCATTAACATGGTGAACTGGCCACAGAATTGGATACGTGTTGCGACTGGATTAATACTTCCAATTAAATATAACTGTATATTATTAGGTGAGGCCCAGTGGCTTAGGGGTAGTGCTTCGCATTGCCACGCCGCAGGTCCGGGGATCGAATCCCGGATTGGGCGAGGTTGACTCATCCTTTCATCCCTTAAGTGTGTCGATAAAATGGGTACCAAGCATGCTTGGGAACTAAACACTGGGGGTTCCCCGTGAGGCTGACCACCTTACCGGGACATATGCCTAGCACCCCAAAGCCCTAGGTCACGAAATCTGAAATGGGCACGGCAGGCCTTGGCCCACTAATGGGCTGTTGCGCCGAGAAGTTTAGTTTTATATTATTAGGTACGCTTTTCAAAACTAGGGGTGTGAAATATAACACGATTTTCAATTATCACTCAATAACAGATATTTGATACGCTAGAAATCGGTTAGAGATTGGTAAAAAAGGTTTTGTTTTTCACCAATACCTATAAATCCAAAAAAGTTCTAGCTACCCTTTTGCTAATGTGCGATTTTCTCATACCCCTCATTATGACGTCTGACAGGTACTTGGAACTTGACGTACCAAATTTGAAGTCTTTAGATTTCTAGTTCTATCTGTAGAATGGTTTCAGACCATCAGTCTGACAGATGGACCAATGTTCAAAAACCACTTTTTCAGAATTAACATGCTCTAAAGCAAGTAGAAAACATAAAATCTCAATTTCAGAGTTTTTACCCAAACTCAATACTTTATTACCTTACACTTCATGTAAATTGTAAAGTAATTGAAAGTAAAACGCTAAATATTTCTGCTTTCCAGTTCTGCACAATCCATTAATTCGCAGTAAATTTAATTTTTTTTTGTCCTCATAACAATCTGACAGCTGTATACTGTAATTACCTTCTAAAAACAAGAATATGATAATAATTTTCAAAGTGAAAATAGAAGCGACATGCATGACACCCATATAAAACCACACATTTAAGTTGTCACTACGAAAATCGATGAATTATACTTTAAAGTATATTCAAAGAAGCAAATTGACACGGAAGCTTTCTTTTTTTTTTGGCACTTAACTCAATTTTTTGTGGTTTAAATTTTGGAATAATACTTTTTTATTTAGGACAAATTGCATTAAAGTCGTATATTGCTATACTTTTTTACATTTTTTTAATAGTAATACTTTTCAGTTTCACGTGAAAGTAAAATACAATCTCAATGGGAATGTTTTAGTTGATGGTGGTTGATAGACATATATTTTCAGGCTTGTGTGCTTGGTCACAAAGACCCGCTTATAAACCTTCGTCAAGAAGGACGGACACGACATACACACACACATACAAGACAGATGCTGCCATCTATCGCCACCTCCACAATTTAGACATGTCCCTGAAGAGGAGGAAAATAGTCTACAGGGACCTGTACCCGTGGGAAACTGCGCAATGACCGCCCACAGGACTTTCGGACCCAACAGATTTAACGAGCACGTACTCCGCATATACTCGACAAACACAGACATCCATGCCTTACCGGGATTCGAACCCGAACCCAGAGGCACCAAAGGCTAGCTCCCTAACCATTGCGCCGCCAGGTCGGCCTTAGCTGATGTAACGCTCTTGTTTTCATTTTTCTGTATACTTTGATTTCATTGGTTGTTTCGATTTTATTCTCAAAATGAACGTAATTTTCGTCTGCTTCTGAGTTCTTTGCAACATGAAACTTGTTTTTATCTAGGATCAGAATACGGAAATAAATGAAAAGAAACTTTTATTTCTATGCAAGCTTTCTTTTAAATTGATTTGAACAACCAACAGCACAGCAAGAAGTTAGCATTTAAAAAAATTAATAGCTAAAATATTCTTTAAAAATTCATTTTCGAATAGCAAAGCAAAAGTAATTCCAGACAACAAATAAAAACAAACCGCGTTGGAGTTTTTGCCATTCACTACGTAAAACAACCCCATTGACAACGTTATAAGTTTTAGGCAATTTGTTAATAAATTTATAAAAATAAAAGTGAAACTTATATACCCCTAATATTTGGTGGTATTTTACCTTAATTGTGATATATACCTATAGCCTAGCGTGCTTGTTCAATGTACTAAGGCTGGGGTTCCCAACCGGTGGTACGCGTACCACTGGTGGTACGCGGGAAATTTTCAGGTGGTACGCGTGAGTGATGGGAGCAACATATTGCTATTAATAACTTCTGTACGCATGAGCAGTGAGCACGCAAACATATTACTTATTATTTTAAAGAGAAATCTTTAATTAACTTCTGGATCGGATGTAAAACCTGGTACCCTTTGATCCTCCGGCAAGCTCTGTACTCCTAATGTTGATCTTTTAATCACAGGCAAACCACAAAAAGTTTCGCACTAAAGACCATAAAAGTATATTTTGTATGCTGATTAAATTTTTCCTGAGTTTGTACTGTTTTTTTATTTGTTTGTTTTTAGACCTAAGGGTAATAAATAAAACTGTAACTTAATACTATTTTAATCTTTTTATTTCTCCTTTATTATAAGCATGTTATAAATAAAAAAAATATCTAACCTTTAAATATGAAGTTTTCTCAGGAATTTAATTCAAAAAGCCTTTAGAATGCTTTTAGAAGAGTAAATATTATACGTTTATTAAAATATTTAGGTCTGGTGGTACGCCAAAATTTCTCAAAAAGTCGAGTGGTACGCAGGTGCAAAAAGGTTGGGAACCCCTGCTAAAGGGTTGTAGAACTTTGTTTTTTGGTACTTTGTTCTGTTGAAAACAAATTTATAATAAAAATTACAAATTGTTTGCACAACTAAAGAGTTTTTCCAGTAAATTATGCAGTAGTTTCTAGCACAGCTAGCAGGGTTTTTTTAATCTGTTTAAGACTATTTTTACATTGTACACTCGTTCGAAAAGTTGCTTTTTAAAATGAATGACAAAATGCATATTCGGCAAGTATATAAAATTTTATGTTAAAGGCAAAAATTATCCACTATGACTTTTAACTCTGAGAGAGATAAACCACAATTTCAACACAAATGTTATACTTTACGATGTCTATAACCATAATACATTCGTTCTGAACGCGTTTTCACAAAAGCTTTTAGAAATGTTACGACTATGGAAACATTTACATCTCATTATATTATTTAGATTTAAAAAATATTTTTATCCTGGTATTTCTTAGTTAGTTTGAGCAGAAAATTAATTTAGAGTAAGGTACAATTAACTTCCTTTCTCTCTATAAGCTTCTTTGGTCTGTACGACACAATTTTTATAATACAACTCCAATTGTTTTACTGGATGTCTCAAATGGTCTAAATTCCATATCCACAAAATATTTTTTTAAAATTCCTATTCGTTTTTTAATTTAAAAAAAAACCAAAAGAGCAAAAAATTGTGTTTTTGGCCCAAAATTCAATAATTATTATCGCTTGCAAAAACTAATTTATATTTCAAAGAATAAATAATTTTGTAATATTCCTCTCTTTTAAATAGAACCAAAACATTTCATATCAGCATACAAACAAAGAATCTCTTAATGAAATATATTTGACGTCACTTCAAACTGATTGATGTCGCAAAAATAAATTTCTTTTCATTTATTATTTAAAAGAATTAAAGTTTCTCGGGTGATTGTTGCCAAAGTATATTTGGCAATGGTGATTTAATACTAATAAAAATGGCTTCTTGTGTTTTTAAATGAGCATTAAATTTTGCAGTTTTTGCAATAATTAAAGTACTTCGAATTCGAATTTTTATTCTGAGATTTTCAATTTCTTCTAATTTTGATGCGCTGAATTTTTTGACGTATCACACTTGCCTGTAGCATTTGTAGTTTGGGCTATAAAAGTGGGTGACAGACGGACGGGCAGACAGACAGACGGACTGAACGATTATAATACCTTCCACTTTTTACGTTATAAACGTAGTGTGGAAGCTAAAATTATATTAGGGTTTTTAAGTTATGGGTTTTTTAAAATCTCTATGTTAAATTAAAGTAAGACTTTTAGATCTCTACGATAAAAAATTTATAGGACAACTCCAATTTTATTACTGAATGTAGAAAATGGTCTAAATTTCATATCCACAAAATATTTTTAAAAAACTCAGTTTAGTTTTTTAATTAAAACATATTTTTTTTAAAGCCAAAAATGGCGTTTTTTGCCGAAATTCGAAAAAAAATCTGTCTTTCAAACGTGTTTGAATTTTTAGTATTTTATAGATTGCATACTTATTAACAAATTGCCAAGACAGGAAAAAAAATATAGTAAAGTATTTAAGTTATGGGTTTTTAGCTTCCACACTACGTTTACAACGTAAAAAGTTGAATGTATTATAATCGTTCAGTCCGTCCGTCTGTCTGTCTGTCCGTCCGTCACCCACTTTCATAGCCCAAATTACAAATGCTACGGACAAGTATGATACGTCAAAAAATTCAGTGCATCGAAATTAGAATACATTGTAAATTTCAGAAAAGAATTCGAATTCTACGAACTTCAATTATTTTAAAAAACTGCAAAATTTAATGCTCATTTAAAATGCATAGGAAGCCATTTTTATTAGAATTAAATCACCATTGCCATTCGCAACAATCACTCGAGAAACTTTAATTCTTTTATTCAATAAATTAAAATAAATTTAATTTTGCGACATCGATCAGTTTGAAATGACGTCAAATATATTTCACTACGAGATATTTTATATGTTGATATGAAATGTTTTCATTCTATTTAATAGCGAGGAATATTACATATTTATTCTTTGAAATATAAATTAATTTTTGCAAAAGATAAGTAATAATTATTGAATTTTAGAAATAAAATAAATTAAACTAGCAAAATTTAGCATTTAAATGTTTACTATAGAATTAATGCTGTATTTGGCGCCTTTTTACCTGTTAAACACAACTGTTGTGTGGAAGCGGGTTAAGTGACAGATTCTGTTCAATTTTGGTATTAAATCCTCAAGCTTTGGAAAATACCTTATAACCTACCTTATAGCCTTCCTTGTAATATTTTACAGGGTTGCCATGAATAGTTGGGTATTGAGCATATTTATTTATTTTCATTTATTGTTTCGATCCAAACCAAACTTTATTTTGTTAAGTAGTTTTTAATTACATGTTAGTATACAAAGTGAGATTGCGCAGTAATCCAAGGGTGCGTGCTTGCGAGCCGAGTGAGGTTGCGCAGCCCCTAGTTTTTTTTTTTAAGTTTAATTGAATCTAAAAATACTAATACAATAAAAAAACTAATACATTGCCAGTAACTCATAAAGACATTTTTTATCTTTTTAAAAAGTCTTTATAACTCCCACACACTCTATCAACAAGTGAAAGATGTGACAAACCCCAAAAAAAATATTCTTTTATAAACCAAACAAAAACGACTCTATTTTTATATACACCATAACTGCCTGGCTTCAATCCTGAAGAAATTGTCGAAAAATTCTATTTCCCACCCTTTCAGAACTAATTTTCTCAGAAGCCGTTTAAAAGAGGGACTCAGCAACAGGACCCACGTCTCATGATATCGTCTGCCTAGATCACCCCCTTGCAGACGATTTATTGGGAGAGGCGCGACCATCCATCTTTTGCACCCTCCCCGGTGGCTTCTGAGTCATTTTTTAGTCAACTTCGGGTGAGGGTTTGGGATCCTTTTAGGGAACTGCTGTTTTGTATGATTCTGTTGTTTTTGAAAGATGTTGTACTTACAACTCGTAAATGAATGTCGCTCTTTACACCAAAACATCAAAGTAAAACCAAACTGCATTCAAGCAGTGTGAGGGCGTCCATAAATTACGTGATATGTATAGGGGGAGAGGGGGTCAAGCCGAACATCACCAAATATCGCGTAGGGGGTTATATCACGCAATCCCCCCCCCCAAAAAAAAAAATCAAAATAAAATAGCGAGAAAATATAGTTAAATTCAAGTAATATTTGTTTCTTGATTTAAAGTCGCATCACGTGTTTGATGAACGCCCCCTATGTATACCATTTAGTCTGCTATTGGGTAACACCTTTGTTATTGTCCCCGTCCCCTGTCAATGGCATTAACTTAAAATTCTAAACAGTCTTCCTAATTCCCTCATAGAACATAATCAAACCAAAATTGTTATCTTAAAATTTACAATACAAAACAAAAATCTTCATCAATATTTTCAACTTTGAACGATCAGTATAATTTCCTTTGTAAATCGAGTGGAAAAATAATTGTAAAAGAATATTACGTTGTCAAAATCTAAATTAAATAATTTAAAATTGGCTAGTTTTATTGTGATATAATTTCTTTAGTGGCAGTCAACTTGAAAATGAATATTTCGACAAAAAGCTCATAATGGCTTCCAAACAACCAAACAGTATAAAAATCAGAAAGAACGTATTCGGAGAGAAAATTACGATCGTAAAAGTCAAAATGTCAATTATGAAGCGAAAACACACATTTTTTACATTTGACTGATTATTGGCGATAATGTGGTACGCTTGCAGACATATTTGGATTTATTAAAGTTAAACGAATCTATAGCGCAATGACCTCTGAACAAGGAAGCAGCATTTAAATTTTAAAATATATATTTAATTTATTTGGCAACTTTAATGAACTTGGCGACATATTTAGTGAGAGAATAGAGATCGCCAAAGTACAAGTCCAGTCTAAGACAAGAAAAAAACAGTCCACACTACTTCTTTAAAACAGCTATGAAGTTAAACGAAAAATTATCGAATTTTTAAAGCAAATAAACAAAACTAGCCAGATTTACCGAGTAATAAATTTAGAATTAGAAAAATAAATGATATATAATTAAATGCTGTGTTTGATGCTTTTTCCTCTGTTGAGCACAAATGTTGTGTACACAACATTTCCACTTTCCATTAGACTGCTTCGACGTGGAAGCAGTCTAAGCGTTCCCTTTAAACGTTTTTGGTGCTATTTTAGTGAGCTTGGCTACATACTTGGCGAGAAACGTAGATCGTCACAAACACCTCATAATACAGCTCCTTTTCAGAATTACTTTTGAACAACCAACCATCATAAAAAAAAGAAATTATCTCATTAAATCGCGTGTTTGGTGATAATTTGGCCAGCTAAGCCACATTTGGTGAGAGAATAAAAATTGCCACTGTCATAGATATAATATTTTACCAAGTTGTTTTTGGAAGGTAGGTGGTAAGTACATATATATTCCGGCTTGTGTGCTTGATCAGAGACCCGCTTAAAGCCTTCGTCAAGTAAGACAGACAAAGAAAGAATTTTTTACTGTCACAAAAAAAAAAGGAATATACAACCAGGGCGAAGGCGGTAATCGAACCAGCACCCGGTACAACGCGCAGACTGCTAGCGTAATGGTCCAAACCACTCGTCCATCCGGGCCTCTTTTAGAAGGTACATTCACCTTTCTACTAGATCTATATACATAAAAGGCAACTTCCGTTTGTTTGTTTGTTTGTTTGTATAAGACACGAGATCTAAAGAACCACGCAACAGATCGTTACGAAATTTGGCACAAAAATTCATCTCATCTCCGGAACAAACATAGGCTAAGAATTTTTCGAATCAGATCATTCCTTCTATCGTTTTCGAACGTTTTTATTCGAATTTTCTGAATAAACTACACCACTTTGGCTCAAATCCGATCTTTTTTTACTTTGATCCTGATGCCATCGGCTGAAAAAATTAAATAAAACTTTTAACGAAAACATTTAAAATTGAAAATGTTTATTTTATTCTGTTGCCATTACCTTCAGAAACTAATTTCATTATTTGAAAAATAACTGGCATGTTTCAAGTGACGTAATTCCGCCAGTCTCCATTCCCGGATTTTATTGTGGTTTATTTGATGATTTTTTCATTGATTTTTCTGTTGACTGCATGTATGCATATTTAAGCAATAAATGTATAGTTAAACTATTACTGAACTATGATGGTTAATAAAGGCCATCGCACTAGAGCTGCATATTAGTGTTTTATGTATTTATTTTTTCGCCAAATACGTTGCCAAACTCGCCAAATTATTAACTAAAACTCGCCAAATGGGCAATTTCTTTTATAAATAATTTATAATCTGGTCGGTTGTTCGAAGGTCATTGTGTTAGAGCTGTATAATGGGTGTGTTTGTAGCTATATATATTTTCTTGCCAAATTATTACCCAAAACGCGCCAATTGAGCTAAAAGGTTTTATGTATTTATGAGGGAATTGTGATGACATTTAAGTGCATTTTATAGCGTATTTTTCATTTTGGAATTTTAAGGCAATGAAACGGGATTTTATACTTTATAACGAGCGGGAACAATAACATAAGTTTATGATCCTATAACAGGTTATATGGTGCACATATTTGGAACGATTTGATAATTTTTAATCCGTGCGAAGAACGGGTATAAATTTGCTAGCGTTATTATTGTATTTATTTTCATTCAATTATTATTGTATTTATTTTCATTCAATTATTGTACATATCTGAATTGATTTAGTACTGTATACATATGCATTGAATTCTTAATTTTTCAGCATTTGTATTGAATTATGGTAGAAATTTGTACTGCTTATATTGTATTTATATCTACAAAGTGTCCAAAAAAAGTTACTTAATTTATTATAGAACTCCCTTGAATTGTGTTAAAATAAATGTTTGAGACCCTTTTAAGATTTAGCTGTTTTTCCATTTTTAATTCTTACTGATTATTTTTTACTTAAATATGTATTCTTTTTAATTTGAGCTTCTTATCAAAGGTATTTTTGAAATTAATATTAATCATTACTATATCCAAGTTGGGTTATTAAATGGAAAATTACTGGGTAATCTTCATATCTTATGTAACTAAAATGAAAGAAAATAAATAGTTAAATTGACTGTTAAATTATTTTCCCACCTCTACCCGTGCAACGTCGGGTATAACAGCTAGTACTAGTATAATTATCAACTTCAAGACTACGGGGTTTCAATTTAGTTACAATTGTTGACGATTTTCGTTTAGGGATTATTAACCTAAATCTAAATATACATGAAGTTCTGGAGATTATATAAATTGCTATTTTTCTTGCTTCTTAGAAAGTATATTTTTATACATGATCTGTTTCTTATATGAATGGAAAGGGTTTCTTATATCACTTCTTGGAAATCCTTATTTATCGTAAAATTTCTGTATCCTTTTTTCCTTTGTTCAGGTTTGGCTGCCCTTCCTCAGGAAAGATATTGATTTGCTCGAAAAAGTTCAACATAGAAATGATTTATGTATTTTCAGCAATGGATTATAGAAACAGATTAAGATTTTTAAGTATGTATTATCAATGAGTGGAAAAGTTTGCAAGAATATGTTGTACGTTTAAACGGAGTGAAAAAAAAGAATACAAAAGAATGTAGATATTTATTGGAGACTGATAAACAAATAGTAAGTTGTTAGGCCAACCATTCTGGGACTATGGTCTGTTGTTGGTCGTCGTTTTTTTACATTTATTTGTATTTGTATTCTTATATTCATTTTACTTCTTTATCTCATTCCTATCATAACCAAATTCAGGAAAAATCTCTTAAAGGGTTTGAGGATTTCTGCGGACGGACAGCGTAGTTACACCAATATTTGTCCATATTGCCCAGAAAGCATTCAATTCTCTCCCCAACACATCTTTAGCTATCCAGAAAACTAGGCCAAAATATTTAATTGAAGACACAGTGGACCGACTTTATTCTAATAGAGCTGTCGAGGTTGAAAAGGATGTCTTCGACAACTTCTGAGCAATATAATTGCACATAATGAACACGACATCATCATAATCCCGTTTCTTAAAATCTTAAACACTATTCCTATTTCCAATGATTTCTATGTCTTTTTCCAATAATTCTTGAATCATATTTCTTTAATACCTAGGGGGATGGGGAGCCCAGTCTGCTAAGGCGTTCTCCTTGCACCCAGGCCAGGCATAGCCAATATATTTGTCGACATATAAAACGGCCGGTGCAGCCAAATGTCTGACAAATAATATCCCGTGTAGAAGGAGTACACTTTGAAACATGCTCCAAAGTCCCAACGCTGTGTCAGGTGTCACCCTTAACCGTTGCGTTGGGTGCCTACCTCAGGTGTCGGCTCATCACTTGACGGTGGTTTTTAAATTAAAACGCCCGTCGCCAATAGCCCTCGTGTAGCTCTGGTGTGACGATAATTCAAACTAATCTAACTTAACCTTTAATGCCTAGACCCTTTAAAATTACCAATGTAAACTTAAATATCCATACCTGTTTGGGGACGGGGTGGCCTAGTGGGTTTGATCACAGTCCATTAAGTAACAGTCTGCGCACTGTACCGGGTGCGATTTCGATTACCGCCTTCGCCCTGGGTGTACTTTCTCTCTGTGTGTCAGTAAAAATTCTGCCTGTGTCTGTCTTACTTGACGAAAGTTTATAAGCGGGTGTCTGATCAAGCACACAAGCCGGAAAATACATGTACCAACCTACCCACATATCCATACCTGTTCGTTTCCATAAAACAAGTGAGAAAAAACACAGAGTTCCTCAGAGTCCCATCCCTCAAACAGCGGGTCGAGTGCAGAAGGGGCGATCAAATTTCTTGTAAAATATCGCTTCTGGAATTCTGAGGGAATATCGATGCAACTCCGTATACAGTATCGGAATCGGAACATCTATCACCGAGGTGAAGTGAGAGACGCGGAAGTCTTAGAAAGTTACTTTTATTTTGCTTCGGGGGTTGGTAACCTGCTTTCGAATGAACCAGAAGGTTTTGATAAAGTGTCTGTGTGGATGGATGGTAAATAAACAAAATTGGAATCTATTTTTGGATATTTAATGGAAAAAATATATATTTTTGGACCACTATTAATTTCCAAAACCACATTTATTTCAGTGTTTGGGCTACATTTTGAAGTAAATAACACTGTGAGCCTTCAACTATTCTATATTACGGACGATTTAATTCGAAGCGATTATATAATAAAATAGCTCATATAAAAAAATAGTCCATAAAACTTTTATATTTTAGAAAAGTTTTATTTTGGGTTCACACATGCACGTTTTTCTTAAGTTTCTTCCTTTTAAATAAGATTGGAAGTTAACTTAGTGCATTTAAATTACGTATGAAGTTTGGTGTTCAAAGGGAAGAAAAAAATCAATTATGATAATATCAGTTATGATTTTTAAGCAATAATTTCGGGAAACTGAGTTTGTGAAATCAGTCTACGTCGTTTTTAAACGTTCCAAAAATTTTGTTTATCTAGCAGGAAAAGTGTAATTATCGCATACAGTATTTTTATTAAAAATTAAAAGTAACTATCACTTAGAACTATTTTCAGACAAAGTTGAACGTCACAAAAGAAACAAAGAAAGGAAGTGGGATGTGATATGATTTATTCTAATCAAGACTTTCAAAAAAACAAATGGGCTATTATAATAAACATTTTTTCTTTTCCTAAGTCAATTATAATTTATTAGGTGTCATAAGCCCAAGAAGTCGTAAAACCGGAGTCTGCACTTGCTGCCACAGCTTATATCGAGTAACGTTACACCAATCGTTTAACAGTGCATTTGAAATAAGAAGATTATTAAAGTATACAACTTAAAAGGAACATGCATCGGATGAAATTTTTAATTCTTGCAAAAATAAAAAATATAACTATATTTTAATGTGACTCAAGTACACTCGAAGTTTTATAAGTATGTTAGCTATTTTAAGTTAGATAAACATAAAATTTGAATTCCTCATCTTTCTTAAAGTTATATTTAAATTTTTAATCTTTCATAACTATTTCCAAATATAATGTATTCGTCTCTAAATGGTACTGGACAACTAAAATTATGTACTCGAAAAAGTTCAAAATAGAAATTATTTATGCATTTTCAGGTATGGATTGTAGGAACAGATTAATATTCCTAAGTAATTATAAGTGAACTATCTGTAAAACTGGAGAATAAGAAGAGATTTAATACAGTTATTCAATATCATAAAGCAGGGAAACATTAAGAGCTTAGCTTTGAACATAGATAGTCGAACCAGAGGATATGGGCTGAAATTTAGCAAATCAGGCTTCATCTTTCTTATATTAGAAATTTACATTTTTAATCTTTCATAACTCTTTCCAAATATAATGTATTCGTATAAATGGTAATGGACAACTAAAATTATGTACCCAAAAAAGTTCAACATAGAAATTATTTATGTATTTTCAGGTATGGATTGTGGGAACAGATTAATATTCCTAAGTAATTATAAGTGAACTATCTGTAAAACTGAAGAATAAGAAGAGATTTAATACAGTTATTCAATATCATAAAGCAGGGAAACATTAAGAGCTTAGCTTTGAACATAGATAGTCGAACCAGAGGATATGGGCTGAAATTTAGCAAATCATGCTTCATCTTTCTTATATTAGAAATTTACATTTTTAATCTTTCATAACTCTTTCCAAATATAATGTATTCGTATAAATGGTAATGGACAACTAAAATTATGTACCCAAAAAAGTTCAACATAGAAATTATTTATGTATTTTCAGGTATGGATTGTGGGAACAGATTAATATTCCTAAGTAATTATAAGTGAACTATCTGTAAAACTGAAGAATAAGAAGAGATTTAATACAGTTATTCAATATCATAAAGCAGGGAAACATTAAGAGCTTAGCTTTGAACATAGATAGTCGAACCAGAGGATATGGGCTGAAATTTAGCAAATCATGCTTCATCTTTCTTATATTAGAAATTTACATTTTTAATCCTTCATAACTCTTTCCAAATATAATGTATTCGTCTCTAAATGGTAATGGACAACTAAAATTATGTACTCGAAAAAGTTCAAAATATAAATTATTTATGCATTTTCAGGTATGGATTGTAGGAACAGATTAATATTCCTAAGTAATTATAAGTGAACTATCTGTAAAACTGGAGAATAAGAAGAGATTTAATACAGTTATTCAATGTCATCAAGCAGGGAGACCTTAAGAGCTTAGCTTTGAACATAGATAGTCGAACCAGAGGATATGGGCTGATATTTAGCAAATCATGCTTCATCTTTCTTATATTAGAAATTTACATTTTTAATCCTTCATAACTCTTTCCAAATATAATGTATTCGTCTCTAAATGGTAATGGACAACTAAAATTATGTACCCAAAAAAGTTCAACATAGAAATTATTTATGTATTTTCAGGTATGGATTGTGGGAACAGATTAATATTCCTAAGTAATTATAAGTGAACTATCTGTAAAACTGAGAATAAGAAGAGATTTAATACAGTTATTCAATGTCATCAAGCAGGGAGACCTTAAGAGCTTAGCTTTGAACATAGATAGTCCAACCAGAGGATATGGGCTGATATTTAGCAAATCATACTTCATCTTTCTTACATTAGATTTACATTTTTAATCTTTCATAACTCTCCCCAAATTATATATTCGACTAAATGGTGATGGGCAACTAAACGTATGTACTTATACAAACAAAAAATAAACCAACTGCACATGAAATAGCAACAACCACATAATTGTTGTTACAACGTCATTCTTTTGATACGAAACGGATCGCACCTGGTATATTTGCTACAGACTGCAATCTGAACAGTCAAATAAACTTAAAACCTTATAGCAGAATCTAATTAATAACTCTTAAGTCCGGATTATCCGTCACGAATTAACTGGTAATTCGAACAGACAACAATACCCACGCGTATAAGTGAGCCAATCATCCGGCCTTTTGTAATACCGTCTGTTGATTTATAATGAGTGGAGGAATCCTGGATTGCAATACCCAAGGTGTAGCAATCTGTATCAGGGAATATTGTAGAATGCTAGTTAATGATTCAGGTAGGCTTAGTTAGGACCTTGTTTAAAACATGGGGATTAGAATGTAGCGTTTAAGGGGGGCGATACATGTAACCGCCTGAATTTTGTTCGTTTTTCAGTGACTTTATTAAAAGGGAAGAAATACATGAATCGTTTAAAATACATTAAAATACAAAAATTAGATGTTTTATTTTTGTTTTTTCAAAATGGCCGCCGTAGTAACTAATCTTCTGACACCCTTGCGGATAAAAGTATCAATCGGCGGGCGTTCTATAGCTACTCCAAAATTGATCTGAAATCAAAATTTTTGATTTGAAAATATTCATAAAACTTACATCTTCTAGTTAAACCAATAAAAAAATCAAAAAAGTTAAAAAATTGTTAATCAGCAATCCTCAGAATAAAAAAGTTCGATTTTTTTTACCCTTTTTTCATAGGTTTTTGGGTAAAAAACCCTGTAATTTTTAAATTTTTTTGGCATTTTTGAGATTCAACTAGAAGATAATACAATATAGAAGATGTATACCAATTTTTATAAAGACCGATTAAGAACTTTTTGAGTTATCTTGCCCGCCAATTTAAAAAAAAAAAGTATTTTTGAGATAAACGTGCTTAAAGTTAGACAAAGCCCTCAAGCACCGAGTTGAGGTGTAGCATTTAAATCAATAGTTTTTAATCAATAAATAATGCGAATTTCATTCTAAAAATTTGCAGACATATTTTTGAGATGTTATTTTAACTATTTGTGAAATTAAAAAAAAATCGATTTTTACATGTAACGCCCCCCTTAAGGACTTGTATAAATTGTGTTCAGAAAATATATACAATTTTGCGCTTTTAACCAAGGTTTTAATAGAAACAACGTACACCTAGGGGCGTTTAGCACTGCACGACTTTCAATTACCACTTAATAAATCAATACACCGTTTAATGGTAATTATATATCCTATAAAGGTGTACAGTAATTTCAATACCTTTTAAAACCAAAAAAAGTTTTATGGCAGCAACTCTTTACGCATACGCAATTTTTTCGTAAACCTTGTTGGCACATCCGACAGGTATTAGGAACTTGTAAACTATATTTGAAGGGTGAAGCTTTTTTTCCGTTTAATACCTTTAAAGCCTAAACAGCTCTATGGCATCTACCTTTTACTAGCAAACGTTCCTTTCTTTTTGGCGCGAATCTTAAATTTTCATATCACCCAGTTAAGCATACCGACAACAACTCCTAATAGAGTGTACAGCAAGTAACTTCTTAATCAATTAATCGCATAAACAACGCTTCCTTGGTGCATAAGTGGATCTATAAACCCGTCTTGTGTAATACCGCCTGTTTGTTTATAATCATAGTAGTAATTTAGTAGGGACATATTAGGTACAATTATAGTAGGAACAATCTTGACTTGTAAATACCTATCGTGGAGCAATATGTATTACGAAACATTGTTGGGACTATAAGTTAATCACTTAATGACTTGTTTGCAACTTGAGGTTTAGAGTACTTAGTGTCAAGGTACTTGTATGGATTGTTTCCCTTCTTAGATGGAATATTCCATTTAACCCTTTCGTGCTGGTGTTATACAATAAATGTGATACGAACCTAACGCATGTGTTATATTAATAAAGTATATCAAAAGCAAAGTTTCTATGTATTGTCTAATGGACGATTTGAACGGGGGGGGGGGAGTGAATTTTTTGTGGGGTAGAAGACAATGTTTTAAGTTGATGTGGTGTCATCATAGGCGTGATCGATCATAAATAATCTTATTTGGAGGAATTAGCTCCTGAGTAATTTGTTTGAGGGTGTATAAGACTGGGATAAGACCGAATTTGCTGGGAAGTTTATTTGTGGGGTTTAAGACAACGATTGACGTTGTTATGACACCTCTCCTCTCTCTCCTCGGTGCAACAGCCCATTAGTGGGCCAAGGCCTGCCGTGCCCATTTCAGCTAACGTGACCTAGGGCTCTGGGGTGCTAGGCATATGTCCCGGTAAGGAGGGCAGCCTCACGCGGAACCCCCAGTGTTTAGTTCCCAGGCTTGCTTGGTCCCCAATTTATCGACCCACTTAAGGGATGAAAGGATGGGTCAACCTCGCCTATGACATCACCATAGGTTTATTGGTACACATTTTATGTTTTAGTAGCGTTGAACCGAAGCGAATCGGTTTGATCAAATAAACTTCATAATAGAACTATGGAAAGTCTAACAGCAACGAGCCTCTTAATTTTGACTTTGTACAGAGATCAAAATCTAGAAATTCCTTGAAATTATATCACGCATTAAAAAATAGTTTTGATTCAAATGAGGATAATAAAATATTAAGTATGAAAAATTTACTAGCTTAAGGTCAATGCTTAAACCATTCTTTTTTAGTGGGGTTAGGATTAACCGATGAAGAAACGAAGGTTTTAAAATATAAGTAAGGTTTAATACAACTGAACAAAATAAGCTTAATATTTATTTTTGTTTGAAAAAAATCTATATGATTAATCTGTTATAAGGACAAAATCCTTTGGAAATAAAACTCGCATGCGTTTATTAAATTTTAGATGAAAATCTTGACCTTTGTAAAGAATAATAGTTTTCAACATGTAAATTTTTATTCCATGTTTTAAATGATATTCATGTAAAAAATGCAGTTTATATAATGAATTCGTATTTTAACTTAAGTAGTTAGTTTCATTTACAAACAATAGTAAAAAATAATGTTTTTCTATCTTTATGAGTCACTCAACTGAAATTACTTTTTTAAAAATTCTTTATATTAGCGTTTTAAAATTTCGTTAAATTAGAAAGTCCTCATTTTTAGTTTTCCTTTAGTATCAATTACGTTGAAAAGAATTTGGAGAGAAAGGGTGTAGAAGAAAAAATGGGGAATTACGTATAGAGTTTAGCTGCTTTGGATTTAATTTAATAAATCAGTCGCTGGGACAGTTAGACACAGTCTTTTCACAGTAATAAATAGCTGCAATTAGATATTTGATTTTGTAAGTTCCGTTACTCATGCTAACAATTATTATTGACCCAATATAAGCCCCTATTAAAACTTAATCGTTACATTATTCCGGGTGATTATGAAACGTTGAATGATAAGTTTAACATAATCACTTTTGTCAAAAAAGGAAGCATGTCCTATATAATAACAATGTACATTATCCTTTTTTATTTAGGCACAAATATAATATCAAAATTCTTCAAATAAGGTTTTTTTCTTTGTCTTGACCTAATTAAACATTAAAAATGATATTTACTAAATATATAGAGCGAAATAACCCAAACCTTTTTATTGACTATATGTTTAGAAATTGATAAAAGTCAATAACATATGACATTTAAGTTTATAGTCAAATCTAAACAAATATTTCAGAATAATTGACAAACCTACGCATTAATCGTTGAAAACAATGTGAACAGTTAAAAAAATCAGAAATACTAGCCATTTTATTTATATTTAAAATATAAAATATTAATTTTTTATAAGATTTCGAATTTTCCTATAAAAATAAATATTCTAACTTTCCTAAAACTCTCCTTAAAAATATTTTAAAGAGTAAATACTTCTACTTTGACAGGTAATAATATTACCTTGTTAAAAATCAATCAAACTCAACTAAATTAATTTTTAGTTTTCAAATATGCTCATACGATAAAGCGTAAGTATTTAGTTTGCCAAAATATTTAAACAAAGCACAATGTTGCCTGTCAAATGCATGTAACTAATTACAGCCATTACCAAAACAATTTCTAACAAGGGTCTTAATTATAGATCAACTGAAAGTTTTTGAGGAAGAAAAATATGTAAAGCTAGTTAAAAGTAAATCTATCATCGACAAGAAAATTGGTTTTAAACTTTTAAAATCATACATACCTGTGATATTAAATTCATTCAAGAAATTCATTTGTATAATTCTTGTATAAATAGATGTTTCTATACTATTAGCTACTAAATGCCCTTTTCCAGGTTATTTTGTGAAAAATAAGATTGCATATAAACTATAAATAATTGGGTGCTTGGTTTTATCCTAACAATCGTACTGTCGCAGCAACGGCTGTGTGGGGAAATGTTTCGCCATACTTTTTGAAACTCAGCTGATCCATTTCTCAAGTTTTTGTTTCCCAAACCTGAAAATAATTCGACTGAATATAGAAAATATGGTGAAACGGTTCACGACACAACAGTTGGAGCTTATAGGAACCATTATTATGGTGAATTTAATTCAATGGTATTAAAAGAACTTCCGTTCGTTAAGTTGCTTTTATTTTTTACTAGCAAATTTATACCCGTTCTTCGCACTGATTAAAAAATATCAAACCGTTCCGAATATGTGTACCATATAACCTGTTATAGGATCATAAACTTATGTTATTGTTCCCGCTCGTTATAAAGTATAAAATCCCGTTTCATTGCTTTAAAATTCCAAAATGAAAAATACGCTATAAAATGCACTCATAAATGTCATCACAATTCCCTCATAAATACACAAAACCTTTTAGCTCCTTTGGCGCGTTTTGGTTAATAATTTGGCGAGAAAATAGATATAGCTGCAAACACACTCATTATATACAGCTCTAACACAATAACCTTCGAACAACCGACCAGCTTATAAATTATTTATAAAAGAAATTGCCCATTTGGCGAGTTTTAATTAATAATTTGGCGAGTTTGACAACGTATTTGGCGAAAAAATATAGACATAAAACACTAATATGCAGCTCTAGTGCGATGGCCTTTATTAACAATCATAGTTCACTAATAGCTTAACTATACATTTATTGCTCAAATATGCATACATGCAGTCAACAGAAAAATCATCAAATAAACCCACAATAAAATCCGGGAATGGAGACTGGTGGAATTACGTCACTTGATTATAAATAGGCCTGTTTAAAAAAAAACTTCCCATTTACAAAACTTAGTATTCAAGCTTAATCAGATGATGTTCAGTAAAAAAATTTTTATTCTTTACCATTAATAAAATTTGAGCATAAATTATTTGTATGACTTAAATTGTCAAAATAAGTATTATTCAGAAAATTAAAATAGTATTTTAAAATATTTTTAGTACTTAAATCATATCAATAGAATTACAATGTTAAAATATAGATATTATCTTTTGCAATTTGTTAAAGAAAATACTTTAAAAAGTAAGTTTATGTAAAGAAAAGTTACTAAAAACTAATAGTGAAACCTAAAAGCCAGTATACGTTGCTGAATAAATTTCGAAAGTTCTCTAGACTTTTATCTTGATTAAAAGTAGATGGGAAAATGTAAATACTATCGATGAAGCAATATTCTAAATACAGCAATCGGGAAGGTATATCGAAATACAATGCCTAACATGCACATAACAGTGCTTTGATTCTAAAACTCTATTTTAAAGTAACATAACTATTAGGGGATTGAACCTATTTCTATGAGGTTTTTTTTAAGTGATTAGACAAGAAAATTATCCTTGAATCAATTTTTTTTCAGATAATAAACCTCTAAGGCATTCAGAAGCATAAACTTATCGCATGGATGTCGGGTTTTCCACAACATACATGATTTTTTTTTATGTATCTATATATTTTTAACATTTAACTGAATTTTAAAATTTAAAGTATGAATATTTCATTTATTTCATCTGCTATGGGAACAAAGTTTATAACATTTAATAAACAAAATTCAGTTAACATTTCGAATTTTAAACTCATAGGAGGAAAACAAATTTACACTTCAGTCAATTTTCTTATCTTTAGAGGCATAATAGATAATCAAGAAATTTAGACCCAGTTCTCATAGCAATAGTTTTGCTATGAGAGCTGCTATGTGTTTTTTGCCATTATTTTTTGTATTCTTAAGAGGGTTATATGGTAACAGATCTCTATGCAATTCCAATGGGGAAGCTTTTGACCCTGTTTTTAAATAAAGTATACGACATGTACTAACGAAAACTTATCAAAAAAATACAGAAGACAGTTATTTTGCCATTAAAATAATTAATAAGTATAACTTTTAAGATATTAATTAGTTATAGTTAAAACAAAAAATTTGTTTAGATATTTACATGCAGTTAGTGCTACCATCTGTAGTTTGTGAATAATTGCTAAAATTTTGTTTTAATTATAACTAATTAATATCTTCAAAATTATACTTATTAATTATTTTAATGGCAAAATAACTTTCTTCTGTATTTTTTGGTAAGGTTTCGTGAGTACATGTCGTATACTTTATTTAAAAACAGGGTCAACGTTTCCCCATTGGAATTGTATAGAGATCTGTTACCATACAAGACCCTTAAAGATGTAAAATTGATAATAGGGGATCCAGAAAATTCTTTTTAACTATCCTTTACCAACGCAACCAATGACGAGAACGCTACTGTGATTGCCTGCTGCTGAACTAAATGCCAGTTTCTTTAAAATATATTGAGCAAACAAAGCTGTTTTAAATTTGCAATTAAATTAAAAACTGCAATTAAATTCGTTATCTTACAATAAATAATTGCACAATTAACAATTGACAATATTTTTCAAAAATTTAACAGTGAAAAAATAATTTATTGTAAAACGGTTTGCGACCTTTATCTTTCCAAGAGCTCTTAAATACTTTGACTTACAATAAAAGTAATATTTTTCTTTGATATATAAAACCTAGTTGATTATCGAAGTAATTTACAATTAAACATTTTATTTATTCGTATTGCAATGTTTGTTTGAATTTAATGTGTTCATTTACAAACATAAACGATAATTTAAAATATTTTTATTTCAAGTATCGTAATTTAATATTGATGTGTTTTTGAAAACCATAAATTATAAAACTAATCGAATAAAAAAAATCTTGCAAAAGTTCTTATTTTTCTATTCTAAATTAAATAAATAACGTATCGAATATCTTAACAGAATATTAAATTTATTTATTTTTCTAAAAATATTTTGTTATTTCCTTCAAAAAGAAAAAACTGACTTAATATTCCGAAACAATTAATTTTGCGAATTGATGACAAAAATAATTATTATGTATTATTATATAAGAGGTACTATACCCCTATTTTATATATTAATTTTATTTCGATTATTTTAATTGATTTATAAATGTTAATAACTTATTACCTCAAAGTCATACTTCCAAAACTAAACAAAATGTGTTTGTAGAATTACAAATTGTTTTTGTGTTTGAAATGTAAATTAAATTGAAAAAATTAGAAATAAGCTAATTATTTTAAAATAAACTTACATAAATAAAACTTCAAATCCGTTCTGATGCACCAATAAAACAAAAAAAAGGATAATTAATTTATACCTTGTTTATTAAAATATTTATATTTTAAGAGTATTTTTCATAAAAAAAATTTAATATATTTCAGCCAAAAGTAATTAAAGCCTAAAATAATCAAAAATAATAATTTTTTTATATAACAAAATGTTATTCATTGCAAAGCTAAACTTTTTAACTCTGACTAATATTTCGTGTTATTTGATCTCACTGATGAATTATCAATAAATCAGCATTATGATATTCTTTGAAAAAATATATTTTTAAAGTAAATTTATGTATTTCCAACATTAAACAAGTTAGTACGGTATTTATTCAAAAAAAATTAGAATTATTCTTTATGAAACAATGCATTTTAACACCCACAAAAAGTTTAACAAATAATATTTTTTTTAAATCAAATAAAAATTTGAAAATTAAAAAATTGCAGTTTTAATGATAATTTGTATTGTTTATCATTAACATAAAAATGGTGTAATGTTTTTGAAACATTGTAATAATATTTTTTACAACAAACACAGGATGTTAAAAATACTTCAAAAATTACTGATGCAGATAAATTTTACTGAAATTCTATAGTTGAAATTTTTTTTTCATGTGTGCAATTAAAAATCTGATTATGTTTCTTAGGAAAAGTTATAATTAAATGTTTTAATGAACGTCATTAAAAATTTATAATTAATTAAGAAATTATATAAAACACTTATTTATCTAAAACCGTCTTTTTATATTATATGTACTTTAATTTTTTAAAAAAAGGTGTTAAAATATAAACACAAAACATAATCTAATTTTTGAAAAATCTTTTAATATAAATTTTTCAATTACTCTTTAAAAAGTTTGTTTATTTGGAGTTATTTTTTTCATAACCAAGTAATTATTCTTACTTGTTATTAGATTGTAATCTTTTGTTAACAAAGAAAATTCATTAATAAAAATTAAAAAGTTTGCAAATGCGTTAATAAATTTTTATCATTAGCCAATTTAAACAACATCAATAACTATTTATATTCATATTATCAAAAGAAGTCACAATGTATTTACAAACAAGTGTTTAAACTTCACAAAAACTATTTCAATTAGAATTACAATAAAAGACAGTAATTAATTTAAATTGAATAGGGGCGAGTGGGGGCTAATGGGACGCAGGGCTAATGGAACAAGGGGCCTAAAGCGAGGAAAAATATACTTTTTTACAAATATTTCTACATTGCAGCATTGTAACAGTTAGACTTCACATTTTAACAACCAAAGATCAGCCATTAAAAGCTGTTGTTGAAGTGGAGAGAAGAATTGTTGAATTGGAGAATCCAAAACTAGTTAAAAGTGTTTTTTTTTTCACTTTTAAAGTATTAAATAAAAACTTTCTATGAATTAAAGTATAGTTTTAGGTAGTTGACATATTATAGATTAAGACATTATATGTCAAATACTGTGGTGAAATTCACGTGCTTCTGTGTTGGATCATTTATAGAAAACAGCACTGTGGGCTCTAATGGGTAAGAAACTGTGGGGTCAAATGGAACACGAATAAACCTAGCTGTGTATGCTTCTGTTCAAAACTCTATATAAATATGAAATATCTTATTCAGTCAAGGTGCCAAAAACTTTTTTAAACTTTAATTTTAAACTTTTTGAACTTTTTTTGTTTTCTAATAAGTGAAAGTTCAAGTAGCTTTATTGATGACATATTTTTCCACCTGCGATTTCATTAATTACATCTGAACAGAGCTTGATGAAGATAAATAATTTGTTGTTGGTAAAATTTGCTAGAAAGCAAACGATTCTTTATTACATTGGATTGATTTCTGAAATAGAAAGCAATGAACTCCGGGTAAGCTATTTGAAGATAAAGACGTTCTTTTTAAATTCACGTACCCTGAAAAAGAGGACAAGTTTGGGATAAATTTTAGAAGGTTTAGTTACAAATCTATCTTTTCCAGTTATTCAACAAAAATATGGGAGGATCTTCGATTTTGAGATTTAACTTTGATATTTCGTACCTTTCAATGGGAAATAATTGTTTTTAAAAAATAAACTTTCATTATGTATACATTTTGTGTATGGTATTTGTTTTAAAATTTAATTTCAGGTCGTTTTCTGATCTTTTTTTTATTTTTTGAACTTTTAATTAAGGCAAAATTTACCATGTCCCATTAGCCCTGCACCCTGTCCCATTAGACCCAACATATGGGGGCTAATGGGACATTCAAATGTTTGTTTAAAAGCAACTAAAATATGGTAATGTTTTAACATCTGTCGAGTGACTTTTTAAGCAAACGAATGTTCAGTTTATGAGCTTGTAAAAAAAGAAATTAAAATTCTTGTATTTTTGCTGAAATACAGACCTTAATAAAAATTTGTCCCAATAGCCCCCACTCTCCTCTACACTTTTAATGTTCTAAATTCTTCATAAACACTAAAAAATATTACTAATACTTATTTGCTATTTTTTTCACAAGTTTCACAATATTTTATTTAATTACCCTTACAAATTAATTTAAAACCATTATTTTGGGGTTTTATTGAACCCTAAATATGTTTACATGAACATAAAAACAAAAGGCCTCCCAATTTTAAGGGCAGGTTTTATATTTTTTCAAAAAAAAAGTATAATGGTGTTAATACATAAGTTATAAGGGTTTGTCCCTTCAAAAAAACTTTTCGTGAAGAACCAATAGACTATTTTTACAAGTGTTGCAGTCGCTTTTAGCATAATAATTTTGACAAAATTTTATTTAAACTAAAAATAACGTACAAAGTTTTATAAATTTTAATACTTGATTAAGTATCAAACACTTGGCTTCATACAAAACCATACACTCTTAAAACAAAAGAGCGGTTTTAACTCAGTCTGAGTTAATTTCCACTCCTTTCCGGTGTCGAAAATGCACTTCTCCTATAGGAGTGAATTTCACTCTTTTTCGGAGTGGGTAAAAGAAATAAAAGAAAACAATCTGCGTCCTACACTCTTAAAACGAGCGGTTTTAACTCAGTCTGAGTTAATTTCCACTCCTTTCTGGTGCCGAAAATGCACTTCTCCTATAGGAGTGAATTTCACTCTTTTGTTTTAAGAGTGTACCTAAATATAATTTCCTTAATTAATTTTTAAAAAATAAACTCATTTAAACAATTTTAACGCACAAAAAATTCTACATTTTACAACAACCTAACTCAATCTTATATGTACCAACATTAAAACCAACAACAACAAACTCTCCAAACAACAACAACAATAGCGCCTTACTTATGAAATGAAGAAGAAAAAATAAAATATCAATTTTTAAAATAACTTTAAAGTTTAAAAAAATTACATATTTAGAATCAAACTACCTCATTCTACAAAACAAATTCTACTTTACACATAAAATTAACTCGATCTTATATATAATAAATTTTTCAGTAAAAAAATTCCATAAAACAAAACAATTTTTAATTACCTACAATGAAATAAATTAATCTATTAACATATTTCAATTATTTACTTCCACCAAAAAATTCAATAAAACAAATTATAATTACCTACAATGAAATAAATTAATCTATTAAAATATTTCAATTATTTATTTCCACCAAAAAATTCCAACACATTTAAAATGAACTTATATCAACACCATTTTTAAAAACACGCCATACCCCCCCCCCCTCCCCTAAAAACAACTATAACTACAAACCCAACGCATATACACAGTTAACAATTATTTAATTAAATAACACACCATATAAAAACTTTAAGAAACCCACGAACAAAACATTCCAACAATTAATATGAATTTAACTCAATACCATTTTATAACTCCATACCCCCCCCCCCCCCTTTCAAAAAAAAATAATAATAATAATTAACTAATTAACTATAACTATAACTAAAAAAACAACGCACACAACACATAACAATTATTTAATACCACAAAACCCTATACAACAACACCATAAAAACCCAACAAACAAACAACCTTACCTGGCAAAGAAGAAGAAGCGACAAAACTTCCCCTCAAGAAGCAGAACAACTTCAAATTCCAACACAAAAGGTGGAGCTTGAGTCAGGCGGAGCAACTGGTCCGGGTGCTAGGCGCGAGTGGCGTTAAATAGGGGGGGGGGACCGCACGCCCCTGGTACGCCACTAGACCAGCCCAACGCCCACGCACTATACTGCTATTCGTCTGCTACTATGCGCGATCCCCACGCTAGGGGGAAAAGACGGGTTTGAAGGCACCCACGCAATGCGCACCACCCTCTCACCCCCTCTTACTCAATGTTTTCTGGAAGTTTGGTTGGGGGTTTGGGCTTAAGACACTGGGGGATAAGTTGTATTGTTAGTCAAAGTGGTTTTGTTAGTCAATGTAGCATTATGGATTTGTTACCTATTTGTTTGGGACACTCGAATTATAGCATTTAAAAAAAATCCAGTTTTTTGTAGTTGTAGTCCCTTTCTTCAAAGTATAGGTTTTCTTCAATTTATAATTTTTTTTTTAAATTTAACTATGATATCTCCAGTATTGTGGTAAAAGTCATTTTTATCTTTCTCCATTAAATTTTTATGCACCCTTGTTATTAATTCCGTTACGATTAATCTCCTTTTATTGTTAAAAACTTATTTGAAAAATTCTTGGTTTTTTTCATGCAAGACATGGAAACTATTTAATTTTTCAAAATCTTTTCGTTCTCCACGCTAGGGGGATAAGACGAGTTTGAAGGCAACCAAGCATTGCGCACCGCCTCTCCTTTTCAAGGTTCTATGGGCGTTTGGTGGGTAGGGTATATCGCGCAAGACACTGGGGGATAATTTTTACTTACAAAGTTTTAAGTGGTATTGTTAGTCAAAGTAACATTATTGATTTGTTACCCATTTGTTTGGGACACTTAGCATTAAAATTTAAAACTTAGCATTAGAATTAAAGCATTAAAAAAATTAGGTGTCCAGTTGTTTAAAAAAGTCACTTTCTTCATTTTATAATTTTCAAAAATTCAACCTTGAATTTTTCAATTATTGAGGTAAAAGTAATTTTTATCTTTCTCTATTAATTTTGTATGCACCTTTGTTATTGAATCCGTTACGATTACTATCCTTTTAATAGTAAAAATTATTTGTAAAAAAATCTTGTATATCTATGCAATACATGGAAATTATTAAAATTTCCAAAATCATTTCGTTAGGGGGAAGACGAGTTTTAGTTTAAAGGCACCCACGCATTGCGCGAACCCTCTCAAGATTCTGGAAGTTTGGTGTGATAGGTTTGAGCTTTATCTCACAAGACACGGGTGGATAATTTTTAGTTGCAAAGTTTTAAGTGGTCGTTGTTGTTAGTCAAAGTATTATTTTAATGTCATTACTTATTAAGTTGGAACACTTAGCATTAAAATATAAAATTTAGCATTGGTTTATGTTTTTCTAATTTAACTTTGAATTCCCTATTATTGTGGTAAAAGTAATTTTTATATATTTCTCCAATAATTTTTATGCACCCTTGTTACTATTTTCATTATGATTAATTTCATGACTTTATTTAGTATTTTCTTAAAATTTTCTTCTATCTCTCTCTCTCCCTCTTAAATTTGTATGTACTCTTGTTATTACTTTCATGATATTGGTGGACCTGACATAAACGGATAAATATTTTTTTTTATTATTAAAAATTCATTTAAAAAAGTTTTTTATGCAAGTGCAGTAAACTATTAAATTTTTCAAACTCTTTTCGGTCCTCACACTATGGAAAAACATCTTTGACTTTACAAGCACCCACGAACTGTATACCTCCTTTCTCAAGGGTCCATGGGCGTTTAGGTGGCGTGTAGATATGCAGAGACGAAAAGTATGAGCTTATTTCAAGAGACGTATAATTTATATTATTAAACTTTTTAATGCTTAGCATTAAGTACGAAATAACGTTTGGAATTTCTTATTCATTATTTACTTACTTTAAAAAAAGTAAACTCGATTAAAAAAATATTAGGGTTTCCCTTAATACCCATCAATGTGGTATAAGTAACTTTTCTCCTTGTTTATTGAATTTATTATGCATATCTGTATTTTTTTAAATTGTGGTCAGTTATTTATCATTATCCCTTTTTTAAATTAAAAATGACGAAAAAGTCTAGTGTTTTTCGAAAGCAAATAAAGGAATATATTGGAATTTTGAAACTCTTTTCCACCCAATGCCAAAGAGATACGACTTTGTGTTTGAAAATACATACACATTATGCAGCCTTCTCAAATACCCTAAAAAATTTACAGGTATGATAGAAGAGGGAAAATTTCTGCTTATCTTAGAAGACATGGTGTAATATTTATGAGTTGCAGTTTGTTACGTGTTAAAATTTACTTAATTTTATTGGGGCACATATTAAGCATGTACGTAAAATATTAGTATTGTAAAATTTCAATTTTAGATGTACATTATTATATTCAAAGTCACACTTTACTTTGTTGATTAATTTTCTTCAACGCATGACAAAAGAATGCTTCATAGTGATCACTCCTGTATTTCTTTAGAAATTACGAAAAAAGAGTTATTAAAAAATTCTAGTTTTTTTAATGTACTGAGATCTAAAAAAAAAAAAACTTTTTTAATCTCCATACTAGAAGCTTTTCAGTTTGAATCATTGCACACATGGCACACCTCTCTAAAGGGCCCAAATAACTGCCGACCTCTGAACGGTCCATGCAGTCAAAAATGTCCGTCCCCGAGTAGAGAGTGCACGTTAAATATGCTCTAAAGTCCCAACGCTGCGTACGATGTCACCCTTAATGGTTGAGTTACGTGCCTACTCAGGTGTCGGCTAGCCACTTGACTGTGGTTCTAAATTATGACGTCCGTCGCCAATAGCTTTCTTGTTGCTCTAGTTGCGACGATAATTCAAACTAACCTAACCTTAAATGGCCCTGAGGGTTTGGTTGATTTGAAGTATGAAGCAAGAAAGTATTTTTACGTATCTTTTGAATTTATAATATCTTATTATGAATTCAAATTAATTCAAAATTATTATAAATTCAAATATTATTATAATATATAAAGGGATCATTTTCACTTTTAAAAGCCATTGTAGTCAAACGAACAATTTGAATTTATAGTCCTTTCAATAAAAATACAATATGCTGCTTATCTCAGAAGACATGATGTATATTTATGAGTTTTTGTTTGTTACCTGTTAAACACTGACACAGTTTTACTTTGGTCACTTAAAATATATGTAAGTAATATTAGTATTATAAAATTCATACTTTACTTTGTTGATTAAATTTCTTCAGTGCATGGCCCAAAACAAATTTCATTGTAATCACTTTCGATTTCTTTCGAAATAACGATAATTTGGTGTGTGTGTTTTTTAAATCTAGTGTTTTGAAGATCTGAGAACTTAGTTTGGGGTACTTCAATTTATAATTGTAGCTTTGAATTCCTCATTATTATTGTAAAAGTATTTTTTATTTATTTCTCCATTAATTTTCTATACATCCCTGTTATTATTTAAGACTCGTTTTGTAATCACTCGGTAGACACTCCCTTTACCCTACTCTCACTTACACATTGAACCCTCATTTGGTTTTGAAAAAGCTTTTATTTTAGCTTCCACACTACGTTTATAACGCAAAAAATGGAAGGTATTATAATCGTTCAGTCCGTCCGTCTGTCTGTCCGTCACCCACTTTAATAGCCCAAACTACAAATGCTACAGACAAGTGTGATACGTCAAAAAAAAACTCAGCGCATCGAAATTATAAGAAATTGAAAATCTCAAAAAAATTCGAATTCGAAGTACTTTAATTATTTAAAAAAACTTTAAAATTTAATGCTTATTTAAAAAGCATAGGAAGCCATATTTATTAGAATTAAATCACCATTGCCATTCGCAACAATCGCTCGAGAAACTTTAATTCTTTTAGACAATAAATTTAAATAAATTTATTTCTGCGACATCGATCAGTTTGAAATGACGTCAAATATATTCCAATACGAGATTCTTTGTATGTTTATATGATATATTATGATGTTTATATTATAGTTTCATTCTATTTAAAAGCTAGGAATATTATATATTTAATCTTTGACATATAAATTAATTTTTGCAAACGATAATTATTGTATTTTCGAAATAAAATTAATGAAACTAGCCAAATTCAGCATGTAAATCCTTAATATAGAATTAATGCTGTGTTTGGCGTCTTTTTGCCTGTTAAACACAAGTGTTGTGGGGAAGGGAGTTTAAGTGACAGATTCTGTTACAAATATACTTGTTTTTAACGTACCAAACTTACGTATCTTAATAGCTAAATTATAGCTTACATTTTGAATTTCTTTTTATAATTTATTTTATTTTGGGCGTTTTATTTAAAAGACCAATGGGACAATATTTAGTTTAATATTTTAAATTTCCACGTTTTGAATAACCAAAGCTATCATAAAAATAACTTTTACTTTGTCTTCTTTTGTATGTTCAATTGCCATAATTTTCAGAAAACTTTTTTAAAACAAACTATAAAAGTGAAATACTTTCATAAAATAAATCATACAGATTTTACTGTTATCCCAAGTATATTTTTTCATAATTTAGTAAGATATAAGCTAAAAATATATCCAAACAATGTGCAATTATCTTTATCAGCTAGACAATTGATTGACTTAAATTCTAAACTATTTTCCCCGTTCTTACGCCAACGAAACTTGACTCTCAGGGCCCACGCCAGTATATTCTTAGTTTCTCGAAGCTTGTAATCCTTTGACGTAAAATAATTTGTTTTGTTGTTTTTGGTAGTTCTAAGCTCACTAGTTAACATCTTATAGCACTTGTTAATAGATTGATATAAAAAAGACTAATTTAATTATTTATGCAAGTAAGTTGATATTCTTCCGATGTAAAAATAACAAGGAGTCAATGAAAGCAAATGCATAAAATATGCACAATAATTTTTTTTTTAAATATAGCTTGAATAATTTTTTGAACAATTTATGTCAGATGTAGGGCATGTCAGATTGTAGCACTGTATTGAAGGGGAAACGTTGATTTTTCGGGGGGTCTTTGCTCTTTATCATACAATTCCATTATTTTCCAAATTATAGAAAGAATTCAAACAACTCTTAATTAAAATTAATATGTATTAACTTTTTAAAATTGATACTTAAAAATTAAACTTGACCTTTCTTAAATTGAATTGTAATGCGATGTAATTAGGCATTAATTTTTAACTTTTTCAAATTTTGGATATACTTCTAATTAAAAAAAAATGAAATTTGGAATGTCGTCGTGCATAATTTTTGCTTATATTTGACGTATTCCACTTATCTGTGATACCTGTGGTTCGAGCTGTGAAAGTGGGTGACAGACAGACTGAACGATTATAATACCTTCTGCTATTTAAGTTCTAAACGTAGTGAGTGAGCAAATAAGAACTTAAAGTAGAAGACTTCTATATTCTCAAGCGGAAACACAACCAAAAGACTGTGTGGAAAACTCGCAAATTTAAATTAATATTATTTGACAATAGTATAAAAAAATCCTAAAACGCCTAAGCGAAATAATCTGAATTCATTTGAATCTGTAAAAACTGTTTTTCCTTGAGGGTAGTTTTGTATTTAAAAGACAACATTTAGGGTTTTACATAAAACCACTAGTAATACATTGTATTTGAAAAATAAATCAATTTGAGATTTCCAGATTAAGAAATATTATCAATGTATGCCTCATTTTAAGCATACTATAACGTTTAAAATGCAAAAAGTATCAAGGTTTTTATCAATCGTTTTGCATATCCAAGTCTCCATCTTTCGTCTGTTTCTCGTCTGGTCTTCATCAATTTAAACAAGTAAAGAACCACACAGTCCACACAACATGTGGGATAACAATCTATTTTACAAGAAAAAATTTCAATAGGCTTAGCTATTGTAAATTACATTAAACATAAATTTAAATTAAATTTTTTTCAGATTTAATAATAGACTTATCTTTGTTTTTTTACATTGAAATAACATGCAATTCTTTTTTATATATTTTTGTGTCGCCACAATTTCCACATTCCAAATTAGTATACGTCATTTTGAAGCAAAAAATCAATTAGGCATACATGCCGAAACTTTGCCCATTACAATTATAAACTAGAATCTTTTTCAAAATATAATAAACTAAAAACTCTATCTAGTTTGGGGATCTGGCAAATTCGTTTTTTTCATTCTATTTTCACTGTTTCCATTTGCGTTTAGAAACTACGAAAAACCTTTTATTCTAAAATAAAAAACATTCTAAAAATATATTTATTTTAAGTGATAAAGTCAAATCGTTAGTATTGTTAGATATTTTTAATAGAATTTTTTTAATGGATTCTATTAAATATCGTAAAAAAGCTGCATAGAGAATCTATTAACATCAAAAAAACGTTAAGTCTTCGCTAGTATTTTTAAAGTCATAATTTAAAATTAAAATTTTTTCGAGCTTAAATTAATTTGAGAACAGACATAAAAACATAGATGCAATTTCGAAAGAAATGTGTAAAATGCAAATGTTATGCACAAAAATATTTATTCAAAATTTTTTATTATTTATTAAAAAAGTTCTCATAATTTAACGAAATTCAACAAAATTTACAAATGGAATGCAGATTTCAATGTATTAAATTTTAGTAAAATTTGAAATAAATTTAATTTAAGTTTAAAAATTTGAATTACAATATGCTTAAAGGCCCCTTGTTGTATTTAGATTCTTAAATGACAGGCAGACATCGCGAGAAACTTTAATATTCTTTTAGACATTGAAGTAAAATAAATTTTATTTTTTGCAAAACTTCGAATCAGTTTTGAAAGTACTACAATTTATTTCAACTACGGAATCCTTTCATGGTGATCTTGAAATGTTTTCAACTCATTTAAAGCCGAGGAATATACATATTTTAATCCTTGAACATTAGAAAAAATGCAACTAAGTTTGCCTAAAAAATCTGTATAATTATTGGACAAAATTTTCGATAATAAAATAAATGAAATAGCAAATTTTCTGCTAGATAAATGAGTTTAACAAAATATAGGGAAATCATAACGGTTGTGTGTCTTGGCTTGCTTGTGTTCTCCAAGCTAGAACCAAATAATTTAATAGGTGGATTATGTAAATATCACAAAATTAATGTTTTAATTCATATTTTACAATAGATGCATTTAGATACAATGCCAAAACAGTTTAATACTGTACAGTATTGTTTATTATTATTTGAATTCTTAGTTTTTTTCTCAAAAGGAAACTCATTATTCTTCATTTTTCTTCTACTGATGCGAGTTTCATCAATTTTTAAATCAAGTAGGGTTTGTTACAGAATCTGCCAAACATGCTTTCACTACAAAGTTTTTATTGCTCAACAGTAACATATTATTTTACACCATTGTTGAGAAACTTAGCAAAACCTTTAGCTTTGTTAGAATTAAAGCATTAAACAAAATTATTCAGTTTTTTCACTTTCTTCTTTTATAATTTAAAAATTCAACCTTGAATCTTTTCTAAATTTGTTTGAAGTTCGAAGAAGAATAATGTAATCTTTTTTAATAAATATCTTTGTGTCGCCACAATTTCCCATTTACATTTCTTTCAAAAATTCAGTTATTTATCGTTTGTTAAATTAATTTACAGTTCGAAAAATATATAATTAGTGCAATTGATGCTTTAAAAATAAAAGCGAAACTTTGCCTATTTTTTTATGCCAAGTTATAATTATCTATGAATCTTTCTTCATACATATATAATAAACCATCAAAAGAACTCTATGGGCTTGTTTCACGGAGGATCTGGCAATAGCTATGCGGTTTTGTTTGCATGTCTATTTTGATGTCTTCCAACAGTATTGCCACCAGTTTTAGGAGAAAAACTACGAAAAAATACCATTTTATTCTAAAATTACAAAAACATTCCATAAAAATACTAGCAAAGCGTTTCACGTTTTTTTAAAGTCACTAAAAAGATTCCAAAATGCAGCTAGTATTTTTACGATATTTTTTTGTAATTTTAGAATTTATTTTAGAATTATTCTAAAATTACAAAAAAATATCGTAAAAATACTAGCTGCATTTTGGAATCTTTTTAGTGACTTCAAAAAAACGTTAAACGCTTCGCTAGTATTTTTATGGAATGTTTTTGTAATTTTAGAATAAAATGGTATTTTTTCGTAGTTTTTCTCCTAAAACTGGGGGCAATACTGTTGGAAGACATCAAAATAGACATGCAAACAAAACCGCATAGCTATTGCCAGATCCTCCGTGAAACAACCCCATTGTGATATTACAACAATCCAAACTGAATTATATCGCATAAATAAATATTCTTTCAAAATTGTTTATTTTATTTATTTTAAATAAAGTTTCTCATACATTTAACGAAATGGCAACAGTGAAAATATTGAATAAAAATGGAATTTGCATGTTATTTCAATGTGGATTAAATTTTTAGTTATTTAAATTTTAAATAAACTTCTAATTTAATTTTTTTAATGAAATTTGGAATGTAGCCTAATCTGATTTTTTGCTTCAAAATGACGTATCCCGCTTGTCTGTGGGACTTATGGTTCTTTCTGTGAAAGTGGGTGACAGACGGACAGACAGACGGACGGACTGAACGATTATAATACCTTCCACTTTTACGTTATAAACGTAGTGTGGAAGCTAAAATACAATTTTACAAATTTTATTTATAAAGAAAAATAAAATAAACTTTCGAAAAAGCTCTAAAGCCTTTTCAAAAGTTACTACATATTTTATTCCCAATGAGCCAACTACAGGGAACCCCTTTCATTTGGTTTAATTCTTTTCTAATGATCCTTTTGTAAGTAGCGTCATTGTTTTCAACTACAAGCCTTTTAAAACCTACACAAAGTATACATATTTTAATCCTTGAAGTCATTTAGAAAAACATGCAACTAAGTATATGCACTTAAAAATACTTTTCTTTTATGAATGTATTTGGACAAAATGTATTTTAGTTCGGGTATTAATGAAAACAATTCAAATCCAAATAAAGGCTTTAAAATTATTTCTGCTAAGAATAATATTGAGTATTAACAAATCATAATAGGGACAATCATAACGACGTCACTAAAAGTCACGTGATACCTTGGCTATTGACTTCACATGTTCTCCAAACTAGATACCAAGAATAATTTAATAGTTTTGGATTATTTATAATATCAAAAAATTTAATGTTATTGAATTCATATTAACAATAGATGCATATTATTGATACTAATTGCCAAAACAGTTTTAAATAGCTGTTTAACATGATATTGTTTACTCCTAAACTTATTTGAAAAATTCTTGGTTTTTTTCATGCAAGACATGGAAACTATTTAATTTTTCAAAATCTTTTCGTTCTCCACGCTAGGGGATAAGACGAGTTTGAAGGCAACCAAGCATTGCGCACCCCCTCACCTTTTCAAGGTTCTCTGGGCGTTTGGTGGGTAGGGTATATCGCGCAAGACACTGGGGGATAATTTTTACTTACAAAGTTTTAAGTGGTATTGTTAGTCAAAGTAACATTATTGATTTGTTATCCATTTGTTTGGGACACTTAGCATTAAAATTTAAAACTTAGCATTAGAATTAAAGCATTAAAAAAATTAGGTGTCCAGTTGTTTAAAAAAGTCACTTTCTTCATTTTATAATTTTCAAAAATTCAACCTTGAATTTTTCAATTATTGAGGTAAAAGTAATTTTTATCTTTCTCTATTAATTTTGTATGCACCTTTGTTATTAAATCCGTTACGATTACTATCTTTTTAATAGTAAAAATTATTTTTAAAAAATCTTGTATATCTATGCAATACATGGAAATTATTAAAATGATATTGGATTGCTGTTTAACATGATATTGTTTACTCCTAAGGCAGTGGTAAATGGCCAAAAAGAAGAGCTCATCTCACTCATTCAGCGATTTATCACGCATGCGCATCACGAAAGGATTTTTTACTGTTAGCTACTTCTTTAATTCTCATTTAAGTATTTGGTGCTGTATATATAAATTCGAGCAGTAAGTTGATCTATGAGGACAAAGCATGCTTGGGAACTAAACACTGGGGGTTTGCATGAGGCTGACCAACTAACCGGGACATATGCCTAGCACTCCAGATCCCTTGTTTACGTAAGCTGAAATGGGCACGGCAGGCCTTTTCAAACTAACGAGCTGTTGCGCCGAGGAGTTTAGTTTAAGTAGGTCTATGTGTAAAGGGTGTAATTTTAAAACTCCCATTCTCCAAAGTATAAGGGTTAGGTCCATTCATTGGGGACTTTTGATAATGGTAAATTCAGTTGAACGAAGTATCCAATGTTGGAGACAGACCCTATATCTTAGTTATACTTTGGAGTATATAAATTTTTTTGTAATTAAAAGTACGGAAGAGTCAAGACAATTTGGCAAACGTTCTCTTTCACCGTCAGGGCAATTAAGTTCTGATTGAGTGAATCTAAGTCAATAGTGATCCACCGGGCTTCACCTAGTTTTTTCTTCAATGTTAGTTTTGCTTTTAAAAGCAAAAAAAATTAAAAGAAGAAATTTAGAACAGCTTTAAATTTAAGAACACAAAAAATATATATCTAAAGTCCTAAGTGTAGCCAAACCACATCTCTCACAGTTCTGTTGGTCGTTGGACGTTTCCGGCTGCTTATTTCTAGTCTTCAAAAGGATCTTTAACCCAGCATCGTTCACCTTGCATTTTTGAGTCAGAACGAGGTTAACTCCTGAGCCAGCCCCAACGCAACCTTCAAGACATATAATAGGGTACTTGACAGTATCGCTAAAAACCTTCCAATATTAATTAAATCATAGTTTGAACCCAAATATAACAAACGTATATATTTTTTTGCAAATTAAATCTTTAAATAATTAATAAAAATCATTTTCAAATGGCTTTTTTTATAGGTACGTCACGTGATCACAAACACGTCGATTTGCCTGAGGTCACTAGTATGTGTAAACAAACCGGTGTGATGTTTTGTTTTTTTTTAATTAAACTGGTTTTAATCTAACTAACTATTAAAATAAGAATTATATAGATAATGGGTGGAGGTTTTACATAAGCGGATAGTTCAAATTTGCTTAAAGTAGATTCCAAAATGGTGTTTCAAAGTTTTTTTATAGTTACTAGTGACATCATAGATACCACGTGACAGCCAAAAAGCGTTTTCAGGAGTGATTTTTCGTCCTAATTTTAAAATTCAGTTTTTCCCCTTTTTATGGGGTATTGAAAAAAAGAAAAAATACGGGTCTAATATTTTTGGCATAAGAATATTTTAAGCCAATAAAAAAAAATTAGTCAAGTACCCTATTCTGTCGCAGTTACATATTCTTTTTTACAATCTTTGCGTTTGATTTGAACTGTACCATCTTTACAGATCCTTTATCATTGGTATCATCTCTACAGATCGGTAATACAGGCACGTAAAGCCTCGTAATTTATAACAGCTTTTTAATGACGAGGTCGACAACTGAGTAAGACACCCCACAGAATTTCGAGCAACATCGCTCTTTTTAAAACTCTCTCCACTTTAGTTAATTTTATTTTAATTGAAAAATTAAAAAAGATTAGAAAATAGGAACCGTCCTAGGCGTTTATTGGCTGTGTTAAAGAACAGGGGTAAGATGCGAACTGAACAAATCTGTCAATGCTGATTTTTCTTGAAAATAGCTTTACAACAAAATAACACTCCCCTTCAGGGACATGTCTAAATTGTGGAGGTGGCGATAGATGGCAGCATCTGTCATATATGTGTGTGTGTATGTCGTGTCCGTCCTTCTTGACGATGGTTTATAAGCGGGTCTTTGTGACCAAGCACACAAGCCTGAAAATATATGTCTACCAACCAACAAAATAACAACTGTTTCTGATCAAGCACACAAGCTGGAATATAAATGTACCTACCCTTACCCCCTACCCCAACAACTGTTAGGATTTTACACAACAGCTAGCTCGAAAACAACAACTCTGTAAAAGTTGTTTTTCCTTGAAGGTAGTTTTATAACCGAAAAATAACTTTTTGGGGTTTTACACATAGCTATCTATTTCCCTGTAAAGGTTGTTTTTTTGTTCGGGGTAGTTTTATAACTGAAAAACAACTATATTGGGATTTTCCCTGTTGTTTTAAGTATTCAACTCTGTAAAAGTTGTTTTTCCTCGAGAATATAAGGTGACCCGGGGTAATTGTTAGACACTGAAAATCGGGGTAATTATTGGACAGGGCACAACAACCATAATGCATCATAATTTATGGCGTCTAACAAACCACAATTTGTTAATTGCATATCCAGCAATGCTCTGATTAATTATTAGGATTATATTAGTACTTTTTCTCAAAAAATATATTAATAATCCAACGTGCTTGAAAAAAAGGGTTTAAACTTTTGTTCAATCGATGCCAAATTGTGTATAATTTTGTTTTCTTTTATATGATCTTGAATTTTGTAATGCTCAGTCTTAGATGTGTTTATGAAGGTGGTTTGTGCTGAAAAACACTATTGTAAGATGAATAGTAATATTATGACATGGCATGTTTATTTACTGGGTAAGTATTGGACAGAGTGTGAGGAAATTGTTGGAAATGCTATGGGGTAGACATACAGCATCGCAATATACTTACAATTACTTGATTGTTGATTAGACATATTACTTGAAAGGTTTGTGTGTTGTCAGACCCGCTTATAATTTCGTCAAGTTAAGTACAGACAATACAACAGACTAATACACATAATGATCCAATATACCTTTGTAGTAGCAGAAACTGGAGACAATGAATTGTTCTTTACCCCATGCAGTATTGATTTGGACTGGTATTAGTGATTTCGGACCCAACAGATAATCTATCTTCTGATAAATTCGGTTAGATTACAATGTACGGGAGCTTCGATAACAGGATTGCTAGCTACTACGGCCCCAATTACTTGATATAGTTTGTGTGATTAAGAAACACGCAATGTTTGAACTTGGAAAAAGAGAAATTTAAATGTTTGGTAATTTTTACTAGATTTCGCTGTTATGTATTTTTTACAGAAGTCATATGGTGTTAAGTAATTATCAAATACACAGTACTTTAATGCACACCATATAACACAATATACCTCTTGTAGTTAGTCTAAATACTGTGCAGAACATATTGAAAACTACTGTTCAATAATTACCCCAATTGGCGGAGTAATTTTTTGGCACATGTTTATTTTTTAGTGAATTTCAAAAATGGTACCCAACAGATATATCTAATAGTCATTACTAAATAAATTACTGGTTAGAAAATTACATAAATGTGGGAGCTATGGTAAAAGTTTGATTTTTGTTCAATATTTACCCCGTGTCACCCTATTCCAAATTAAAAAACCAACATTGGTTTGGAAGTAAGTTACTGCTATATATTCGCGCCAACCAAACAAAATAAAGTACACATAAGGGGAAGTTTTATGTAAGTTTAAAGGGAATCATATGATTATGACCTTTATTGAAATTTTTTAACATAATTTTGATTAATAAATTTATTTTTTCAAAAAAAAACAATTTTACCTTTATTCTGGGTGTACTCTTGTGAGCTATTTTAGTTTACAATTGAATCGTTTAGTTCAGAAACCATCTAAGTGACAAGTCACTTGACTGGTTTTTGAAATAAACAATTCAATTTAACACACTTTTGGTTCTGACTGGATTACTCATACTAGGACAACCCATAGCAGTATTGACGCAGAGATGATCTTTTTAGGTTTTTTTTTAAATAACATCTAGGTAGAGTTATCCAAGTGCTTTCGACAGCAGGCGAATTTTAAACCACCGTTTTCTAAAAATATTACATTTGATTAGTGTTTTTATGGTTCGTTTTCAATACTAATTAATATTAAAGTGTATTTAAATAATTAAAACAAGTAGGTATGTAACAGAATCTGTCACTCAGCCCACTTCCACACAACATTTGTGTTCAACAGAAAAAAGTTGCCAAACACAATATTAATTCTATTATAAACTTTTAAACTCTAAATTTGGCTAGTTTCATTTATTTTATTTCGAAAATTCATAATTATTTCTTCAATAATTATTATCGTTTGTAAAAAATAATTTATATTTTTAAAAAATAAATATGTAATATTCCTTTCTCTTAAATAGAACCAAAACATTTCATATAAACGACAAACAAAGAATCTCTTAGTGAAATAAATGTGACGTCATTTCAAACTGATTGATGTCGCAAAAATAAATTTCTTTTAATTTATTATATCAAAGAATTAAAGTTCTCGAATGATTGTTGCGAATGGCAATGGTAATTTAATTCTAATAAAAATGGCATCTCATGCTTTTTAAATGAGCATTAAATTTTGCAGTTTTTAAAGTAATTAAAGTACTCGAATTTTTTTCTGAGATTTCCAATGTCTTTTCATTTCGATGCGCTGAATTTTTTTACGTATCACACTTGCCTGTAGCATTTGTAGTTTGGGCTATGAAACTGGGTGACGGACAGACAGATGGACGGACGGACAGACGGACTGAACGATTATAATACCTTCCACTTTTTACGTTATAAAGGTAGTGTAAAAGCAAAAAAGAAAACAGCTTTTTAAAACTACGAGGCTAGCGGCCAAAAAGCCCTGGAAAGGCTTCTAAGGTTTGTGACTCGTTGTTTTGTTTGATTCAAAGCTTGTTTATTATTACATTATATAGTTTTTAAGCCATGTCGGATAGTTCAGATGATGAACCTAATCCCAAGCGTAGGCGTGGAGTTGTGCACGAAGAAAAATACAAGCGGAACATTATTTAGAATGCTAGGCTCAAAGGAGTGCACTACGTCTCGTATAAAGGAAAAGTGTAGTTCCCAGCAAAGCCCCGCTGAATGATGTAAACTGTAAGTGCGGTTTGAAATGTCATTTGAAACTTACGGATAAAATAAAACGAGAACTATGGTAAACATTTCACTCTTTGGAAAATAAAAACACCCAAGACACGTACCTCCATGTCTCTAAAAATTAGATGGATCCACTTATGTGTGTTGTCTGTTGTGTCTGTCTTACTTGACGAAGGTTTATAAGCCGGTCTCTGACCAGCACACAAACCTGAATATATATGTCTACCAACCAACGTACCTCCAAGCTTAGTAGAGGTTATGCACACTTAGGTGGTTTCTGAAATAAACGATTCTAACATCTCGCTCTCAACCAAACCTAACTAAAAAGAACACATCCCTACGTCAATACTGCTATGTTTTAACCAAAAGTGTGTTAAATTGAATTGTTTATATCAAAAACCAGTCAAGTGACTTGTAACTTAGGTGGTTTTTGAAATAAACGATTCAATTAATCTATGAAAAAATAACAAAACCTTGTGAGTAGATGTTGCAAATAAACAGCCGGCTTAATGTCAGTTACCTTAATAATGATGTTAAATTTGCAACTTTAGTTTTCTTCGTTATACAGTTTTTATAAAGAAACAAAATTATTTTTTAACACCAGATGAAGTTAAATGATCGCCAATCGTTAATAAATATTAAAATCGAACTGTTTATAACGATTTAAGAAGCTTCATAATCAAAAATACTACACTTGGGGTTTTATTACCTCATTTATTTATCTTATTAGTTTTTAAGCTTTAACTTAAGAGAGATCTGAAACGAAATTTTATATGATTACATGTAATTTCTCGAGGTATATTGCAACCAAAGTATCTCAATTATAAATGTTTGTTATCGGCTTCACCTCTTGTAAGGACAGCGTTTCATCCATAGAGAACTAACTAATTTCCTGCTAAAATCAATTTCCGGCTCTGGTAATTGTCCTTTACGAAAACAGGAAAATTATTTTCCCGAATCTTCATTAATATTTTTTGCAGCAACACTTTCGTAATACAAGCAGTATTTACTTTGCAATTAAAGTTAGCTACATCCAATGTATTCACTGATAAATTAATTCGGTCTCTCTTAAATCAATTACACGAAATTAGTTGAATCCTTTAGATCCGTCATATTATTGAATCAAATCACCGTTTCAATTGACTAAATAAGCCTTTGAATACTTGATTAGGCCATCATTTGGCTATCTCCCAATTTTGTATTTTTTTTCACTTATTAAACCTATAAACCTACACTGTTACAAATTTTGTGCTTGGTTTCAACATGATGTTGGTTTCTAGTAGCTGCAACGGCTGTGTGGTGAAATGTTTCACATTTTTTTCGGTGTTTGGTTGAACCATTTTTCTGGATTTGGAAACAAAAACCTGATAAGTGGTTCTACCGAATACCAAAAATATGGTTTAACATTTCACCACACAGCCGTTGCAGCTACTATATTTTTGGTGAAACAAAGTGCCAAATTTTTAACAGTGTATTGTTTACTGAATTTCTAAAATAAATTATATTTTTAAAAACCTATAAAAAGAAATAATATGGGAATGGAAGCAGGACAAACTATTTGTATAAATTTGATTACTTGGAAACCTTGGATCTTATTTTATTTTGATCTTCTGTCGAAATGTGATTACAAGAGAAATGGCAGTTGTAATTTTACATTAACAATATTACATTACCACTTTGTACCACAGCTGTAATGTTACATTAATAATATTACATTACCACTTTGATGACATTCGGGTTAAAAGAATCGCCAGTGTTACTATCCCCCAAATCTTAAAGGGACACGAATTTCCAAAACCGAAACTAACCTCCTCAATGCAACCTATGGAGAAATTGGAGGGATTGTTTCAGGACTAGCATCCATAAATTTTTACCTATTGTTTCCGAACTTGTTGGTATGCAGAGGCATTGATAATCCCCATGTTTGTGTGGTTTTTAACTGTCTCCTAAATTCATTAAAAAGTTTTTAATAAACAGACAAGCGAAAAGATGCCCTTACAGGAGATAAAAATAATTTTTAAGAACAATATCAAGAAATTTGCTGCGCTCAAACGTAGAGCCTTTCAATATCAAAACATACCAACAAATTTGGAGCCAATAGGCAAACAATTGTTGATATTAGTATGAAACAATGCCTCCAATTTCTCCACAGGTTAACATAGTTTTGTTTTCTGAAATTCATGTCCTCTTGAGGGGACAGATATGTTATTCAACAAGATAGAGACCATAGTGAAATAGCTTTGTGGCTCTCATTCTTCTGTTCCTAAGCTAGCCTACTCATCTTTAAGGGGGAATGGGCGCGCTGGACCGCGGGTCTCCAAACTCAAGTGCCTCAGTGTTAATACAAAAGCGAAAACACTATTTTTTCTGCCACATTTCTCCGGCTGTATTGAATATTTTTACAAACGGTTTTTTTTAATAATAAATGTAGATAACTTACAGGTCTCTATCTTCCCACTTTTTGAAATTGTCTCGAATATTTTGTGTAAAATTATTTATTGAAAATTTAAAAAAATATTCGAACCAATTTCAAAAAGTGGGAAGGTCGGGACCTGTAAGTCAGCTACATTTATCACATAAAAAATCCGCTTGTAAAAATATTCAATACAGCCGGAGAAATGTGGCAGAGAAAATAGTTTTTTCGCCATTGGATTAACACTGAGGCACTTGAGTTTGGAGACCCTCGATCTAGCCCGCCCATTCCCCATTAAAGGCAAGAAAGCTCTTTTTCACGTCACGCTTTTCGTCCAGTTCGGATTGACCGAAAGTACAAAACCTATTCGCTCACAACTTTTTTCACTTCCCAACAGGTTTTTATGCTCTCTTTCGGAACAGCCGACAACCTGAATCGGACGGATAGTGTGACGTCACAGAGAGTATTTTCTGGCCTTTTTAGTGGAGTCGGCCGTGTCTGAGGTTCCAGGTCTTTTGAGTAAGATGTAATAAATGCAGAGAAAAATCAGGTATCGAAATATTATCTCCAATGCCACTTCCATCCGATGATTTTATCAAAATATATCTTTTGTACAAAATCTATTATGTAAAACATGTTTTTTGTGACAGTAATTTTTTATTTAATGGAGAATGAGACCGAATGACCGCGGGTCATCAAACCGAGGTGCTTCTGTGTTAATCCAATGGGGAAAAATATTTTCTAAGCCCCATTTCTCGGGCTGTATTAAGCATTTTTGCAAACGATTTTTTTTACATAATAAATGTAGTTGACTTACAGTCTCTATAATCCCATTTTTCATATTGGTTTGAATATTTATTCAACAAATAATTTTACAACAAAATACTTGAACCAATTTCAAAAAGTGGTATTATAGAACCCTGTAAGTCAGCTGCATTTATCATATAAAGAAACTGTTTGTAAAAATGTTTGATACAGCCGGAGAAATATGGCTTGAAAAATCATTTTGTTCTATTGGATTAACACAGAGGCACTTTGGTTTGGAGACCCGCTGTAATTCAGTCTCATTTGCCCTTCAATCACTGTATCATCTTAACCATCGGAACAACTGTACTATTAACCTGCCAATATAACCAACAAGACGGACTCCTGCCGTGTAGTCTCTACGGGCATCTCTCCTCAGGAACCGACCCATTTGCCTTAATCCTTGCCCGCTCCGTGGGAAGAGCTTGGGTTTCCCAAGTAGCATTAGTAACAACAACAACCAACATAGTTGTCCGCGGATTACAGTTGGATGTACAGTTGATTAAAACAATATGAAGGGTGCAAAACTCACATTATTCAGAGTACAACTAAGATATAGGGTGCGCGGCCCGTTCATTGGCAACTTCAGACGATTGAAAATTCCATTGGACGAAGTCACCAATAAACGGCCCGGACCCTATATCTTACTTATACTTTAGAAAACGAGAGTTTGCTACTACAACCTTTCATAAATTTAATGGCACGTCTGAAATTTAACCAAATCACTCCACTACTTCATTACCTAAAGTGACTAAATGTGTGTTCAACACTGATTCTGATTCAATGTTAAGGAAACAACTCACTGTTCTTGTTCGCCCATTCTTTTAAAAAAATGTTTTTTTTTATTTAAGTTACCTCATTTTTAATAGCGAATTTTGCGTAAAATGTCGCCCTTTACGGGTTTTGCGCCCATTGCGTTGGGTGCCTACTCAGATTTCAGCTCGTCACTTGACCTTGGTTCTAAATTACGACGCCCGTCGCCAATAGCCTTCGTGTAGCTCTAGTGCGACTAGTGCGACGTTAATTCCCACTAAACTAAAATAGCTAATGGTATTTTCAATTTTGTACTGAGGTAAAATGCTCAAAAACAAATTTGCGTTACCTTTTCTTCATTCAAAACATACTTCAAAAAAAATTTTAAGATTATTTAAAATAACGAAACGTTTACCGGGCACAGATCAAACTAAATAAGAGTTTTTGGATACAAGTCACGCATTCATAACATCTTCTAAATCATTGTCCAAAATTGCTGGGGCTGTGGGGAGCCTAGTGGTCAGCGTCTCGGTCTCGAGATCGGAAGGTCCCGCGATCGAGTCCCGGTACCACTGAAGACCCACCGAGTATATGCGGAGTACGTGCTCGTTAAATCTGTTGGGTCCGAAAGTCCTGTGGTCGGTCATTGCGCAGTTTACCACGGGTACAGGTCCCTGGAGACTATTTCCCTCCCCTTCAGGGACATGTCTAAATTGTGGAGGTGGCGGTAGATGTCAGCATCTGTCTTGTATGTGTGTGTATGTCGTGTCCGTCCTTCTTGACGAAGGTTTATAAGCGGGTCTTTGTGACCAAGCACACAAGCCTGAAAATATATGTATACCAACAACCAACCAAAATTGCTATATTGAACCAAATTTTAACTTCACTTACAAAGCTCCAATTATCCGAAGTAATTGGGACCTAACCACATTCGGATAATTAGAGTTAATTGGAAGAAAATGTATAATCAATTAAATGCCTTTTTATATAACAGATGAGTACCTAATATAAAAGCAGGCACAGTTAGTACAAACGTTTATATGCTAACTATGACTTTTATACCCAGCCTATCTGTTGCTGTTCGTCTATGTTGGATGGCATGCCAAAATTACTAGGCAACGTGACAGATAGACTGGGTGGAATTTTTCCTGAAATTCGGATAATCGGCAACGCTTCAGATCATTGGAGTTCTACTGTACTTCGCGTCTCGAAATTAAACAAGAACTAAACAAGACTAGTATCCTCAAAGAACAAAAATTCTCATCAATCTCGACATACATCGACTTCAGGATAAAGAGCATCTCTCTCCTCAGCTCCCTCTGTTTAACCGGCTAAGTGGATAATGTAGTTTGGATCGGATGAGGCCGGGTTTTACAAGCCGCATTATTCACCCCTTACACCACCTGAGTGCTTGTCTGCGGCCATTTCAGCGTATTTCTTTTCCGAGTCGTCTTCAATGGCCCAGAGTTAGGTTGGTTGGTTGACATATATTTTCAGGCTTGTGTGCTTGGTCACGCAGACCCGCTTATAAACCATCGTCAAGAAGGATGGCCACGACATACACAAACATATATGAAAGATGCTGCCATCTGTTGCCACCTCCACAATTTAGACATGTCCCTGGAGGGGAGGGGACCCAACAGATTTTCGGACCCAACAGATTTAACGAGCACGTACTCCGCATATACTCGACAAACCCAAACATCCGTGCCTTATCGGGATTCGAACCCGGACCCAGAAGCTCCAAAGGCTAGCTCCCTAACCGTTGCGCCGCCAGGTCGGCTGGCCCAGAGGTATAAATTCAACATTTTGTTTATTTTAAACGTTTCCTGTTGTCTATTTCTTGCCTAGACGAGGAGCTTTTACACATGACATTAAGCCACATAATTTCGAGCCAAATCTCGTAATTTTGAATCATTTTGCATCATTCGAGTGCTTATCTACTCGCATTTCAGTTGGTTGGTTGGTACATACAAGCATTTTTCGGTTTGTGTGCTTGAATCGGAGACCCGCTTAAAAAAACTTTTTTCAAGTTAGACAGACAAAGGCAGAATATTTACTGACGCAGAGAAATTACACCCAGGCGAAGACGGGAATCGAACCCGCACCCGATATCATGCGCAGACTGTTAGCGTAATGAGCTGCGATCCAACCCACTATGCCATCCGGGCCCCAATAAGGCACTTTATTTCTTTTGTTTTGAACTTTTCCGGCTGCCTTTTTCTATTCGAAGAGGAGCTTTAACAAAGCCACAAACGCGTCGCAATTTTGGACCCACCTTACACCCCCTAAGTGCTTGTCTAAGGATATTTCAGTGTCTTTCTCATCCTCAGTCGTCTTCAAAGGCTTAGAGGTGTCAAATTAGGCACTTTATTTCGTTTGGTTTGAACATTTCCGGCTGTCTTTTTCTACTTCATATAGAAAAGTTTTAAGTCAGCCACCTACGAGTTGTAATTTTGAACCCACTTTACACCACTGAGGGCTTGTCTGCGGCTGCCATTTCAGAGTCTTTCTTAACCGAACTTTCTTTTCAGTGGCCCAGAGGTACTTGGTTGGTTGGAAGACTTATATTTTCAGGCTTGTGTGCTTGATCACAAAGACCCGCTTATAAACCATCGTCAAGAAGGACGGACACGACATACACACACATATAAGACAGATGCTGCCATCTATCGCCACATCCACAATTTATAGACATGTCCCTGAATGGAGCCCAGAGGTTGGTTGGTTGGTAGACATATATATTCAGGTTTGTGTGCTTGGTCAGAGACCCGCTTATAAGCCTTCGTCAAGTAAGACAGACACAACAGACAACACTCACACATATAAGTGGATCCATCTAATTTTTAGAGACAGAGGCCAACTAGAGGATCAGCCCAGAGGTATTAATTTCGACCTCTTGTTCGGTACGAACGTTTTCGGCTGCCTATTTCTACCCTCGAAGAGGATCTTTAACGCAGCCACGTACGCCTCGTAGTTTTGAACCCCCTGGCATCATTCATATGTTAAGGCCAAACTGAATCGAGTATCAGGCTTGAACATCCAAAAGCATTGCGTTTATACTAGTCGTACAGAAAAGTGCTTCACCGTCTTAGTGGCACCACAGCTGAACTTAATTGGACGGGTCTTCACCGTACAAAACCTACTCGAGTGAAGCGTGGAAAATGGTTTTGTCTTGTCTTTTTGTGAGGGTATTTTGGGGGCTAATGCACCTCTGCCTTTTAGCATTTGGCACCAACTCCCAATTCCTGAAGTGATGCGGCGGTAGGAGCCACCCATGTTCCTTGTTCGAAAGCAACGCTACAGAGGTCAGCACCTCCGTCTGCGGATCCTTCTAATTTTAGATACAGAGGCCGACCACAGGATCCCCAGAATTGGCTTTTCACCACCCCCCAGAGGTATTGATCTGGTTTGGGAACTTGGAGGACTGTCTGACCACGAAGGACTTTATCGTGCACCAGTCACCATTGGCGAACCGGAGGTCTTCGGCCGACAGGGCTCAAACTCGCAACCTAAGCGATGTCAGTCCAACACTCAAGCTCAACCAAGCAGGGGGAAATGGTTAGTACTACTATCTGCGTCCTAGTTTAGATTAGTTTGAATTATCGTCGCACTAGAGCTACACGAGGGCTATTGGCGACGGGCGTCGTATTTTAGAACCATAGTCAAGTGACGCTATCTGCATCATAAAAATTCCACTATTCATGCATTTACGGACAACAAAATTTCGTAAGTTATATGTAAATACAGTAAGCGTAGAAATTTGTTATTTTTTACGACTCAGTAAAAGTTAAGGTACACCCAACAGTTAGTTTTCTATAGATCATTTATTAAATATTATATTTGGAGACGCTTGGATTTATCCTTTGAACAAAAACGGGACTTCAAAGGACGTTGGGGCTGTGACCTTAAAGTGTATAAATTTATACCATGTATAATATTAATATTTGAAGAGTACAGGGTAAGAGAAACCCTTCATTGACTGGAAATCAGTCCGTATTGAGGTCTGCTTGGTGATAAGTGGTGATCGGAAGCCGGTTTCTCCCTTGGTTCTTCTTCCACGTTTCAAGCGTCAGACTAGTGCCTGGAGGGATTCTCGATAATAGAGATAGTAAACCAATGCGCCGAGTGATAGGAACCAAGGCAAAATTGGTTTCTTCACACCATTTTAGGCGATGACTCGCTATCTTCGCCAAACAGACATGATGCAGACAGATTCGCAGTCGATGAAAAGGTTCTTCCCTTGTACTCTTCATTTAGGAGCTACAAGCAGTCAAGGCCACAACAAGAAAACTATATAAATAAATATTATTTTAGCCATTTCTTATTAAATATATAATCGAAATAATTAACCAGTTCAGGCTATAAGTATTTACAAAGTTATAAATTAGATTTCCTGAAATTCATTTAATTTAAATATATTTCAATTAAAATATACAATGAAATAACTCAATCCTATTAAAAAGTTTTATTCGTTGTGCTTTTATTCGTTAACTTTAAATAAAATTCCAAAAATAATTTCTTAAGAATTTTGTTGACGTTAAATTGATTAAATTCCTTTTTCTTTAAAAAGAATGTCAAACATTTCTAAGAAATTCTTAAAAAGAGTTTAGTCGATTCAAGATTATTTTAATGTTATTAGAAAAAATAATGGTACATTAAATTTATTTGTTTTTCAATCTTTTTAAAGAGATGAAAAAAAAAATTAAAAATATTTGTCTTATTTCCATATTTTTTTCTAAGTAAAGCCTTTTTTTACCAACTACTTGGAAATAATTAAAAAATTCTTTTATTCGTGATTTTTTTCTTTAAAAAAATACTAAAGGATTTTTTATTTATTCAAAAAGCTTCAAATAATTGGTTTGTTTCATTTAACGTAGTTTCTTTCAGCTTCTATTCTTTCTTTTCTTACGATTGGTTCTTCAATGGTGCTCAGTTCCACGTGACATTGATTGACTCAATCGAAGCTAGGGAAAGAATTTATTTTCATTCAGCATTTCTGTTTCCACTAAAGACCTGAAACATACCCATTAAACGAATATTTGTGGATCATGATTATTTTTGTAAACCTCGCATAGGACAAATTTATACAGAAGAAGGTTAAAATTTAAATTGTTATAATAAATTACTAAAATTTATTTTATACAATAAAATGTGAATGACACCCCCAAATTTATATAAAATCCTTACTCTTTAATAACAATTACCATACCTAATGAGGGCTGCGAAAGGTTGAAATTGAGGCTTTAGTTTTCAAATAGTATCCATGTTAGAATAAATAATATATATATATTATAAAGCTAGTATAGAAATTTATTAATTTTGATATTTTGAATTTACATGACTTAATACAATAATGGATATTCTTAAATCATTAGTTTCATTATTTTCACTTCATAAGTAAAGTTTTGCATACTTTTTAGCCCATTTCTAAAAAGATCGATAAAAATGCACAATTTAAACCTAAAATATAATTTTTAAATTTTAGTATAGTTTATCATTAAATAAAATAATTCGTTGCCAATTTGTTAGTTTAATATTTAAAAATAGTATTACGGACTGTCATGTTAGCTCACTTTCAAATGCGACGAAAGTACAAATGCCACGCACAGATTTTAAACACATTTCATTTGTGAATTAAATAAACACCGTTATTGCCGAACAAAAACGTTAACCTTATTAAAGGGACGCGGTACCCAAAAATTGGTCAAAAATATCGATTTTTCAGTTTTTACTTATTATTATTCACAATATCTTTCTGGACATTTACTGGAAGTTTCATAATGATATCTTTTGTAGAAAAAAAGTTATTAAATATTTTCTGGAGTCATTCCTATGAGTTTGAATACGTATTTCATCTGCTTTCAACCTTTTTTCTTTGTGTCGCGTTTTTCAATTCTTGTGTTTAATAAATCCCTAAGGCTTTTTTGCTAATTAAGTTAGAATTTTGAAATTTTAAACCTGTGTTGTTATATATATGGTGCACAAAATTGTGCATGGAATAAGGTCTACTATGTATGTTTGTTTTTTTTAAATGTTGAATTCAATAATTTGTATTTTTTTGTTATTTTCAGTATAAATGCATGTTACTTTTTAACTGTAGCTCACATTTTAAATTCCATGTACAGTTCTTGAACAAATAGTACTCAAAACAAACTATAAAAATTTGGTGGAGTTATTCTCTCAAAATTGAAAGAGGAGTAGCGTTTTAAAAAAGTTCAAAATTTTGACTTTTTTTTAATTAAATGAAAAACTACTTGTAAACTATTTGTTTTTATTGCTAGAAAATGTTTATTTAGAGTAAACATTAAATAAAACCAACATAATTTACAAATTAATGTTATTATTTCTAGAAATAATAATTTGGGTAAAATCCCTTAAGTAAAATCCGTTTTTCGTGTAACTTAATTTTTCTTACAACGATTGGTAGTATGGTCTTCAGTTGTCTTATACTTTGTTTATTTAGATAAACTTAAGTAGAGAGCTTATTTTCGCATGGAAAATTTACTTGCCCATCGTTGTTAATGAATTAATTTTAATCCATTTAAAACGTTCGTTCCTAAGTTTTTCAGGAATTTCTCCAATAAAGCATATAAGTTACTGTTTAAAAAACCGCAAAAGTTTGCGTACTAAAATATCGTTAAAAGTGTATGTAAATTTTTCTCCAAATTTATATTTATAAAATGTACCTATACCAAGTATAAATTCTCAGAAATTTATACACAAAGATACTATAAATAATAGAGCATGAAAAATTGCAACCAACAAATATAATTCATGATACATAATATTACAATTCCTTATTTAAATCGTAAAAGAGACATCAATAATAAATACATACAATTTCAAAACATAATTGTGTTCAATCCCTGCAATCAAAGATCAAAAATAAACCACCGGAAGCGTTTAAGATATAAAAAAAGGTCAAGTCATTACACCTTATCTACAGCTTTTAAAAGAAAACAACCATTTAACATTTTTATGCTATTTTTAACAGCAAGAAAACATCTTTTTTTGAATCCCTTGATGACACTATAATGACCCTGTTTCTTACATCAGCTTTTTAAATATAATAGACTGAGAAATTGGCAAACCTAAAATGTGACCAACATCAATGCAGAAGTCATGTGACTTTTCAACAAAAAATTGCATAATTCTAAAGAATCAAGATGCTTTCGCTCTTTGAATATTCTAAAATGTACATATTTTTGTAAACAATAGGGAATTATAACTCACTTAAATTTGTAATCGCTATTGCACAAACTCATCTGCACCAAACTTTAACACCTTCAAAAAAAGTGCCGCCGATTTGTTTACGAATCGAGGGACTACTACGTCACTCGGAGAATAACACGTGACCTGTTTGAGATTAGTATCGAAACTAGCTGTTTTAAAATTCAAATATAAAATTAAAGAGAACTCTGAAAAAAAATTAGAAGTAGTTTTTATTCAACTTTGGACTATATGTATGCAGTCGATTTAAAGTAAGAAAAAAATGCTTCAATTCCATATTTAGCAATCATATACCATACACGTAGCGAAATTTTTTTTTCCAAAAAGGGCTGATTTATTGGTGATCAAGCCTTTGCAAACTCGGCATATTCCTCAGAACTAAGAGCCATTTTTTTGTGGAACCATCTAGGCGGCTACTCGCGAAACTTTCCATTATAGTTTTCATTTAGCTATGTTTTGACGCTTACTCAAACGGATAGTCGCCAAATGTAGCAAACTTTATTGCCAAATTGGCGATTTACCTGGTCCCTTTCTCAATCGGGTTTTTAATTATTACAAGCTATCCATTATAATTTGGTCGATGCCTGCCATCATTTCCCGCGGCTGTACACAAAACAAGCTGTAATGTTCGATTTAATGGTAAAACTTCACTGGGAGCTATGCACGTTAAATCAGTCCCCCAAGGTCATTTGGTTTAATAGTGGGTAAAGGTTTTTTTTTTTTGGCATGTAAAATCACGAAAGACACTCTCGGTTTCTTTGATGATAGGATGAGAAGAAAAATTTGAGCTATTTGCCAAATTGTGATTGGACCTGGTGAAAAAACTGGCAAAATTCAACTTTATCATTCGAGTACTTTCAAAATGTTAAAGTTCAATTTATCAATATTTATCAGAGAATAACATATTTTAAAACATGAGGTCAAATCCTTACACATTCTTCAACGAATTTGTATTAAACTTTGGGAATGCGTTTTGACCACCTCCCCCTTTTTTTTAAATATTTCAAGGTCACTATCATTTTATCCACTACTTACCATAAAGAGTATATTTAACACTCCTGTATTATTGTACAAATAGGGTCGATGTCTTATTTATATCATTGAAAATATTTATAATTTTCATCATAAGTTAATTTATTAATATCATCACGTCCAGGTCTACAATATTTATATTTGAATGTGCTAATGGACAATGGACAAGTTGCATGAAACCCGAAATGCAGAATATATTTTTTTTCTGGTAGATTAGAATCTGCAGATTCCGAATATAAGCTTGAATATTCACAAAAATGTTTAATTTCACCAAAATTTACAATTAAAATTTGTCGAAAATTTACGTCAGTGAAAAAGCATTGACGTCAAATGTTATGCTCTTGGCGATTTTTTGATCTTCTGTAATTCGTAATGTTTGAATACACTTTATAAACTGGTAACACTTACGATTCATGCGAAACCTCATTGAAAGAAGAAAAAATATTATTTTAACAAGTTAATATTAAGGAAATTAAACAGTCTGTTCCAGGTTTGGTTGTTTAGTTAAAATACCCACTTGAGCACATATGTGCCATATATTGCAGAAATATTGACTATTCAATCTGATTGGAATAGACGGGTGATATCATTGAACGTTTGAAGAAATTAACTGGAATGAACATAACATGTTTCTGTAAAATAGCAGACTTTTTAAAGAGTTTGATAGGATGATAGCAAGTTTAATTGCTACAAAAGCGATACAGTGAATTGTGTTATGAAATAACACACCAAGAACAAGGAGCCAAATGTGACGTCATTTGTTATGCCGGTATAACGGAAGTGACGTATCACTAACTTCAAAAAGGAATTTAAAAATAAATACATCTTAAATACCAGAAATAATTAAGTTTTAGAGGTTTTTAAATGTGCTTAATCGAATAAAAATGTTTATGGAAAACCCTGTAATGGACAATTACAGCGTTTTCCATAAACATTTTTATTCTGTAAAATAAATAAATGTTATTACTTTTATTTCTAAGTAGATTACTATAGCCTAAACACATGTTACATTCAGCAAACCTTTCCATTGCAAATTTTATTTTGAGAAAAACGCGCATTAGATACTCGGCCACTGAATGATGAATAACCGTCATTTGCTTTTACCATGAAAAAAATTTTAATTTTGATAGTTCTCCCACTTTCCAGTTTAATGAAGTAACTTTTACCTTTAACAGATTAGTTTTGGAATGCCAAATTGTGGTTCATGTTTAATATATTATTTTATTCGAAAGAATTAAAACAAGAAGTTCATAAAGAACTAAAATAGCCTACTTTCCTGTTACTTAAATACTTACTGAAGTTCTAATCGGGAAAAAACTAGGTTCCTAAAGTAAATATCATCAACAGCCGTTTCTACACTAGATTTAACACATTAGAAAAAAAAATCGAAACACAGCACCCAGCTATAATTTAAACTTCTAAAAGCCAAAATCAACTATTTTCCTTAATATTCGTTCGCAAATTAATTAAATATTATTTATCATCTGCTCGTGATTTATTTGTAGTTCGAAGAAATAAATATTTATTAATAACAAAAGTAATGAAACTACTCCGAACGCATTAAAAACAAGAAATGTAAATTAAAACTAAGCATAATTGCATGCAAAAGTATGCCTTGCCGCTTTCTTGGTAGATAATTAATGAATAATCAAAGAATCAAATTGTTCTACATTTTATGACGTCATTCCAAACTGATTCATGAAAATATTATTTTGCTTCAAATATGTTTAAATAAAGTTTCTCATGCCATTGTTGATTTGGCAACAGTGATTTAAATGACTCAAAATTGAATTTCAATGCTAATTCAATGGGAAATTCGCCGACAGATAGTAGATTTATGTCCGTCCGGACGTACAGACAGACGGACAAAAAGTATGAAAGTTGGGTATCTGAGGTCATAGCTTTCTAACAAAAAAAGAATTTTTAAGATCCGATGATTAGAACCGATTTGGAAGGGGGGTACAGACAGACAGACAAACGGACAGACAGGCGGACAGACAGACGGACAGACTAGAACAGACAGACATACGAACAGACAGACAGATGGAAGACAGACAGATGGACATCAACCGCATTTCAATACCTACAGTGATTTAAATGACTCAAAATTGAATTTCAATGCTAATTCAATGGGAAATTCGCCGACAGATAGTAGATTTATGTCCGTCCGGACGTACAGACAGACGGACAAAAAGTATGAAAGTTGGGTATCTGAGGTCATAGCTTTCTAACAAAAAAAGAATTTTTAAGATCCGATGATTAGAACCGATTTTGGAAGGGGGTACAGACAGACAAACGGACAGACAGGCGGACAGACAGACGGACAGACATACGAACAGACAGACATACGAACAGACAGACAGATGGACACTATCAACCGCATTTCAATACCTACAGTGATTTAAATGACTCAAAATTGAATTTCAATGCTAATTCAATGGGAAATTCGCCGACAGATAGTAGATTTATGTCCGTCCGGACGTACAGACAGACGGACAAAAAAGTATGAAAGTTGGGTATCTGAGGTCATAGCTTTCTAACAAAAAAAGAATTTTTAAGATCCGATGATTAGAACCGATTTTGGAGGGGGGTACAGACAGACAAACGGACAGACAGGCGGACAGACAGGCGGACAGACAGACGGACAGACATACGAACAGACATACGAACAGACAGACATATGGACAGACAGACAGATGGACATCAACCGCATTTCAATACCTACAGTGATTTAAATGACTCAAAATTGAATTTCAATGCTAATTCAATGGGAAATTCGCCGACAGATAGTAGATTTATGTCCGTCCGGACGTACAGACAGACGGACAAAAAGTATGAAAGTTGGGTATCTGAGGTTATAGCTTTCTAACAAAAAAAGAATTTTTAAGATCCGATGATTAGAACCGATTTTGGAAGGGGGGTACGGACAGACGGACAGACAGACAGACGGACAGACGGACATCGACCGCATGTCAATACCTACTTTTTCATTTTTTTAATTCTTTCGAATTAAAAAAAGAAAAGTAGGCTAAAAATGAAAAAGTAGGTATTGACATGCGGTCGATGTCCGTCTGTCCGTACCCCCCTTCCAAAATCGGTTCTAATCATCGGATCTTAAAAATTCTTTTTTTGTTAGAAAGCTATAACCTCAGATACCCAACTTTCATACTTTTTGTCCGTCTGTCTGTACGTCCGGACGGACATAAATCTACTATCTGTCGGCGAATTTCCCATTGAATTAGCATTGAAATTCAATTTTGAGTCATTTAAATCACTGTAGGTATTGAAATGCGGTTGATGTCCAACTGTCTGTCTGTCCATCTGTCTGTCTGTTCGTATGTCTGTCTGTTCGTATGTCTGTCCGTCTGTCTGTCCGCCTGTCTGTCCGTTTGTCTGTCTGTCTGTACCCCCTTCCAAAATCTTTTCGAATCATCGGATCTTAAAAATTCTTTTTTTGTTAGAAAGCTATGACCTCAGATACCCAACTTTCATACTTTTTGTCCGTCTGTCTCTACGTCAGGACGGACATAAATCTACTATCTGTCGGCGAATTTCCCATTGAATTAGCATTGAAATTCAATTTTGAGTCATTTAAATCACTGTAGGTATTGAAATGCGGTTGATGTCCATCTGTCTGTCTGTCCATCTGTCTGTCTGTTCGTATGTCTGTCTGTTCGTATGTCTGTCCGTCTGCCTGTCTGTCTGTCTGTACCCCCCTTCCAAAATCGGTTCTAATCATCGGATCTTAAAAATTCTTTTTTGTTAGAAAGCTATGACCTCAGATACCCAACTTTCATACTTTTTGTCCGTCTGTCTGTACGTCCGGACGGACATAAATCTACTATCTGTCGGCGAATTTCCCATTGAATTAGCATTGAAATTCAATTTTGAGTCATTTAAATCACTGTTGCCAAATCAACAATGGCATGAGAAACTTTATTTAAACATATTTGAAGCAAAATAATATTTTCATGAATCAGTTGGAATGACGTCATAAAATGTAGAACAATTTGATTCTTTGATTATTCATTAATTATCTACCAAGAAAGCGGCAAGGCATACTTTTGCATGCAATTATGCTTAGTTTTAATTTACATTTCTTGTTTTTTAATGCAGTTCGGAGTAGTTTCATTACTTTTGTTATTAATAAATATTTATTCTTCGAACTACAAATAAATCACGAGGCAGATGATAAATAATATTTAATTAATTTGCGAACGAATATTAAGGAAAATAGTTGATTTTGGCTTTTAGAAGTTTAAATTATAGCTGGGTGCTGTGTTTCGATTTTTTTTTCTAATGTGTATAAATCTAGTGTAGAAACGGCTGTTGATGATATTACTTTAGGAACCTAGTTTTTTCCCGATTAGAACTTCAGTAAGTATTTAAGTAACAGGAAAGTAGGCTATTTTAGTTCTTTATGAACTTCTTGTTAATAATAACATAATTTTATATTTATTCGAGTTATTTTTGCAGTACATAGTAGTTTTGGTATGGAGTCTTGAAACAAAATTTTATAGTTACAGCTTTTTTTCCTCGTAAGAGTATAGCGATTTCTTATTTCAAATTTTTAAGAAAAACATTTAATACACACGAAGACTGAAAGCAATAGGCGAAAAAGAAAACCCATAACGCATAACATTGTGACATTTTTTAATGTCTAAGTAAAGAAATGCATTTTAAGAAAATAATAAACGGTGTTTTAAGAAAATTACATTGCAGTCTAATTTTCCCTCGTAGTAGCAAAAAATAGTAGCACTCTCAACCGAATTAAACAAAGTTTAATTTAGCTCAAGTATATCTTTCACATACAGTGCAGTGCGTCTTCATTTTTAAAAAATTATATAGTCCTGAAAATCTATAATCTGCAAAAGCAAAATCCAAATTTTACATATTTATTTGTAGCCCACAAGCCCAACCTTTCATCATAAAACATCAGATCTTTTTGTTTAGATACAGATTTATGTGCCATAACGTTTGATGCATTTCTTTCAGAAAAATATCTAAATATTTTTTATATACATTTGAACTTTCATTCCAATAGCTAACTTGTACTGGCGTTTCAAAGAGTCTTTTTTAGAAAGAAAACTTCGTAGCTTTATGGTGCGTAGCTTTGAAGTACCATCGAAAGATATTCAAAGATGTAATATATTCAGTTCTATTTCCTTTCGAATGTTAAGGCCATTTCAACAATGATCGTATTTTGTGCAGATACTTCTATGAAATACATTGCAGTATTTCAGGGATTATAAATCACATTTTATAACATGAACTGACTTTACATGAATTGGTTGAATAACGCTATTTGGTACATTTTGCAAAACACATAAATACAACCTACCTATATTATTATCAATAGTACATAATACGAGTATCTTATTACCCTTCTGAGGGATACAGACGTATAAACCAATCACCTCATTGTCAAGTTTTAAAGCAACACACATATTTTTTTTTAAAGTTATAATTTTTTTTTAATTTTACTAAGTTATAAAATTTGAAGTATGGTGGAGACATTTATAATCAACTGCTACAGAAATATTATTTTAAAAATTAAAAGTAAATAAATTTCTTTAAAAACTAAAATTTTAATGTCATACAGTGAAAGCAAGTTTACTCTTGCCAATATGCTTATACATTTGAGGGTTACGCAAGTACCCCAAAACTGTTGAAATGGCGTCAGAAATATCCTAGTGACACACTATATCATATGATATCTTTCCGATATTATACTAAAATTTATATAACGTGTGCTACTTTTTGATTCTTTTAGATAGAATGAAGACGAAAAGAGAACCACAAATTTTGTTAATATGGCCACTGAAAAATCGCATAAAGACAAAAAAAAAAATGGGTAAAAAAGTTTTCGTCGACTAAAAAGTTGAGAAAGTAATGATGTAGAAATTATTTCGTCAAAAATACTGGTCATTTTTATGCATTTTTTTCCAATCACGAACGAATAAGCCCAACGATTTAAGAAGTAAGGATAGCTTTCCCTGTTCTATCTCTGAAAATTACAAACCATCTCAAAATAGTAAACTATATATACTTTCGAAATCACGTTTATAAATCATAAATTTAATTGAATAATGTAAAAAAAATTGCAAAAATAGAATAACTCTAAAATTAAACTCATTTTTACAATAATTTTAATAGTATAGTTGGACATTCAAACTATACTATAAGACATTCATACAAACCATCTCCCAATAATCTATATATATATATATATAAAAGGCAAAGTCCTGACTGACTGACTCACTCATTCATTCACTGACTCACTCACGTATCAACGCCCAGCTACAAAACTACTACGGCTACCAAATTTTAGGAGTATGATCTTTTTGTAATGAAGGCGTCATTTAAGAAGCGATTTTTCGAAATTCGAACCCAAACGGGTGTAGGAGTGCAAAACGTGAGCCGATTTCTCTATAGGAATAGCATTGTAAGATTAGAAGTTATACTTTTTTTATTTCAATTTAAAAGAAATTTCCGCACGTTCAGCGGGAACGAAAATTGAGTATAAAAACGTAAGAGCACGTGAGTTTAATTTGTAGGATTGTTATTTGAATATCATTATTTTGTTTTTTGAATTTAAATCTTTTGATTTTTTGTGTTTTCTAATTTAATTTAATTGATGTTAACTAATGTTAAAAAATGAAGATATTGCTACAATGTCTCATGACAGTAAATGCGATAACTATTCTAGATCAGATGAATAATTCTAATAAATGTCAATTGTCTCTAAGTAACCGACCTTTATGTTTATGAGACTGGCAAATTGGGGTACAGCTATTATATAATGGCCGATTGAATTTTTGCATTGTCGACTTTTAGCAAAGTTGAAAATTTAACGTAAGGTAGCTATTCCCATCCAGTTGTATGGGTTAGGATTAGATTGGATTATCGTCGCACTAGAGCTAAACATGACGGATATTGGCCATGGGCGTCGTTATTTTGGACTACAGTCAAGTGGGACGAGCCTGCACCTGAGTAGGCACCCAATGCAACTCTTAAGGGCGCTATCGTACGCAGTGTCGGGACTTTGAAAAATATTTAACGTGCACTCTCACCACACGGAGTATTATTCGTCGGACATTTTTAGCTGCATGGGCCGTTTATAGGTCGGCAGTTATTTTGACGATGCCCGGACCGGAATCTGGGACCTATCGCATGCAAGGCGAACGCCTTTACCGACTGATGGGCTCCCCAGCCCTGTCGAGTGGTCGAATATGGAGTGGAATGTTTACCACATTTTGGGCATTTTCGGGTGTAGGAGGGTAAATAGAAACTGGCCATTATATCGTAGTAATTCTGGCAATTTTAACAGAGCCCCATTGGAAAGCCCTCTAACTCTTAGAAGGGCCTGACTATAATCGGACTTCTTTTTTTTAATTAATTCTGATATTAGAATGGGAGGAAATTATAATATACTGATGGAGTGCTGACCAGTGGAGAGAGGATCAATTGGTATAAAATAAAAGTTTACATAAAAAAACAATCACCGTTATTAAGGGTACACTCGTTTAACGCCGGGTTTATAAAGCTAGTAAACTATATATACTTCCAAAATTACTATTATAAACCAACTATTTCTATTGCTAATAAAATTGAATAAGGTAAAGAAATGTCTCAAAATACAACGATTCAGAAATGAAAATCATTTTTACAATTTTTTTTAAAATATATTTTAATATTCAAGCTACTATGTATCATTAAGAGAGACTTTGTTTCTAAGTCGCCAAAATATGAATACCCAATATATTAATTGGTACCAAAAATAATCCTCTTCCATATCTGTACTTACTTTCGAACTCCCCAAAAAACTCGGACTTAGTATTTGTACTTCATGTTTGTTTAATAATAAACATTTCTTTTGAATATATCTCAACAGTATAAGTAACATCAAACAATAAAAAAGTCTTCATTTTACTTTCAAATCCGCAAGTGATACAAAAAAAAAGTTTCATACATGCAATCAAAACGGCTCTTTTTATGAACCTCATTACTTCCACAAAAAGTCGGAACCCGAAACCAAAAGAAGATTACAAAGAAACTTAATCTCAGGAAAAAGTAGCAATTCCTTTAATAGAGAAGCTTTGATTCTCTGGTAACTTTCATCGCAAAAGAAAAGTAAAAGAGCTCAACAAGAAAGAATGGGGTATTAATTCCCAGACGATTACTAAGTGGTTAGGATTTCTCTGCCAACTTTCTGATTCGTCGCCAAATACTTACGAATTCGTGAAATTTTAGGCAAAATTTAATAATTTTCGGTTTGTTTTGTACTAAATATATGCAAAAATGACAAATTATTTTCGACATAAATTAAACTAACTTTATTTAAAGTTTACGAATCACAAGATTTGTAATTTTGGCGGCATTCTCTATGTGACAAGTTTAAAGTTTGGTGGAGGGAAACCATAGAGATTTCGCTTCTGATATCTTGTAAAAAGGAATTCTATTTTTTTCTTTGTCAATATAGTAAGTAACTTTTAATAATTTACAAGTATGCGGTGACTCAATTAATGTCTGTATAGTTGGGTATATATGTTTGTATTCATGTAAATAATATTCCAATGGGAATATTTCTTATGGTGTCACGCTCTTCATAATGCGATTTCATTGTTTGTTTTTCTGTTGACAAAGTGTTGAAACAAGCCCATTATTAAATAGTTTTGTAATGATATTTTTTTTAAATAATTTACCACATATTAAACAATTTTTTTATGTATTACATTCTCTCACAAAAAAAAGACTTTTAATATTACCATTATTTGTTCATTTTTCGTGCAATTTTTATGCAAGCAAATTTGTGCGTAGAAAATAAAATTTCGGAACAAATGAAATAAAATGAATAAAATATCTTCGAATAAATTTGAAGGAACTTTACATATCCTACTTGTTTACTTGTGAGAAGGTAAGTTCCATACACGTTAAAGTGAAAATAGCAGACAAAAAGCGGTTACAAAAGATTAATTTTAAGTAAAAAAACCATATTACGAAAGCTAAAATATGTAAAGCATTTTAACTAGGTCTCTCATACACTGGAAACCTTTTTGGTAACCTTACCATCAAACTTTGCGGAAAACTTATTCTTTCAAAGAGACTTTACATGATTTACAGTCCCATGGAGGCGTAATAAGACCTTAAGCGAAAGTTGAGCCGTTTTAGCATGCGCAACCAATAAAAAAATAGAGAAAACTTTGCATTTTATTCGAAATTTTTTTTTGTGGAGGTAGGTACTAAAAATGGGAAGCTAGCTGTTTAATATTTCGCTGACGGCTCGGAATTTAAATATACCCTTATAGAACCAGAATCAATAAAGTTCTTCGTTTCATCGTGAAAAAATTCCAAAAATGGTTTTTGGCGGGAGAATAATAATAATGGACTCTCGCCCGCCCACTAAACTTTTTCCGAAAAGCATTCAACCGCCACAGTCAAAACTTTCATTTCTTCAAAGAAGATGGGGAGAGAGGGGAATGCTGAATAAACAACTTTTGTATTTTGATTTCGAAGACTTTCTAACGCCGTGATAGAATTATCGATTTTTTAAGGCAAAAAATCAATTTTCGAATCTTGGACAGATACTTTTGAGTGTTCGCTGCATCCCCACCCCCTAAAAATTGACCGATAGAGAAGTTCTAGGTTTGTAGTAAGAGTTTGTTATATTTTACCTGTTTACTTAGGGTACGTTAGTAGCCAGTTCTGAAAATATTTATAAGCCTCTTAACTTTGTGCGCCCCCGAGTTCACGACCATGTATACCTATTTTGGCAGAGTACCACTGATTTATTTACAGGTAAGCAAAACAATCAGCTAACACTGAAAATTATTCGCGACATTTTTCATATGTGAAAAACGTTTCATATGTTGAAAAAATAAATGTAGAAATATTTTTTTAGCTTGCATCCTATTTTTTAATTCGATAGAATTGAAAATAATTAAAAAGTAGGTATTGACACATTGGCTGAAGATGTCCGTCCATACCCCCGCTCCCTACAAATTCGGTTCTATTCATCGGATCTTAAAACTTATTTTTCATTAGAAAGGTATGACATTACAGGGGCTTATCTTTTATACTTTTTTGTCCGTTTTTCGTTCATCTGGATTGACACCTCGCCTACCTTCCTGTCTGTCAAAAAAGATCTTCCCTTTCAAATTGAAATACACTAACATTAAAATTTAATTTTTATTTACTTCACTGTTACCATAATAACAAAGCATGTGAATATTTTTTTATTTAAAATGAAAATTTTGAAGGAAAAACTATTTTTGTCATACTAATCAATTTGGAATGACGTCAAAATATGAATCAAAGAAGCACAAAAAAAATGATTCTTTCATTGTTTGTCATTTGTTTACTAAGAAAACGGTACACATTGTTGATTTCTGGCTTCGTATATTTGATGCTCGGTTCTATCAAGTCAAGTCAATTGACGAGACCGACACCTGAACTTCAAGACCTAACGCAACTATCGGGCAAAAGATCGCATTGTACGTTGCGTCAGGACCGCGACACATTTAATGAGCATCATTCCCATAATCATTGGTGAGCGTCATATATTAGTGGATTATTTTTCCAGTATAATACATTTATATGATGGCTGAGGCCAGGACAGAACCAGTGAAGGTATCCTCCGTGACTCACGAAACCCACCACTCCTATAACAATGAATGAATAAAACAGGGACAGCCAGCAACGTTTCATCAAGTCAATTGACGAAGCCGACACCTGAGCTAGCACCCAAAGCAACTATAACACAAAAGACATTGTACGCGTCGTCAGAACTTTAGACCGTGGCACATTTAACGTTCATCACTCCTTATACACGGCGTTATTTATTTATGTTTTTCTTTTTGTCCATCATGATCCGGTTTATAGAATGGCTTAGATGAGGACAGATTCTGTAAAGGTATCGTCGTATGAAACCCACCCACTGTATAACAATGCTTAAATAAAAACAGGAACCCCGCGATCAACATTTCCTCAAATAAATTGACTAAGCCGACAACTAAGGTGGCACCCAACGGAACTACAATTCCGCGAAAGACATTGTACACTGCGACAGGACTTTTTGGACCGCAGCACATTTAACGTTCATCACTCCTTATAGACGGGGTTATTTATTGATGATTTTCTTTTTGTCCAGCATGGATCCGTTTATAGGATTGTTAAGATGAGGACAGAACCTGTAAAGATATCCTCCGTAGCGCATGTAAGTCACCACTCTATATAACAATGCTTATGCTTGACTAAAACAGGAACACAACCAGCAAAATTCTCTTAAGTCAATTGACGAAGCTGACATCTGAGCTGGCACCTAATGCAACTATTGCGCAAAAGACATTCAGTAAAAGCAAAAGACGGCAACAACACTTTCGACCGTGACATACAGTGCATCACTCCCATATGCACGCGGCGTTATATATTGGTGATATTTTTTTCCAATATAATTTTCATATAGAATGGCTAAGACGAGGACAGAACTTGTGACGGTATCTTCCATGAAACCCACTACAATACTTGAATAAAACATTAACAGCCACAAACGATTCCCCAACAAAGACCACAAAACATTCCATTTGTCGTTTTCGTTCTACCCCTGTCACCGAATTGGGAGTGACAGTTTCTGATCTTTTGTTTACACTGAGCTCGTTTATCGTGTGATACTAAGTTCTTATGTGAAGTGGAAGGTTTTTGCCATCGGAATTCAGAGGGATTTGAGGATCCGGAAAATTCCTTCTCCCGGCTTTTCTTCAAGTTGGAGCCTATCTGGAAATGATGGCGAATTATTATGTAAGAAGTGGTTTTGTTCTGAAGATAGCATTTACTAAAGATGATATCTGTAAATGTTTGGAATTGAAATTGCTTCAATGAATAGAGAAAATAAACATTTTCAAGCTGTTTATAAATCGTATCACACGCTTTCGCAAAATTTTGGAACAGATGATTTAAAATGAATAAAGTAGCTTCGAATAAATTTGAAGGAGCTTTAAATTTTATATGTCCTACTTGTTTGCTTGTGAGAGAGTGAGTGACCTATACGTACAAGTAAACAGACAGACCAAAAAGGTTATAAAAGATTTGGTTTACGTTAAAAACTATAACGGCGGAAGCTAAAATATGCAAAACATTCTAAACAGGACTCTTATCTACACTGGAATCCTATTTGAGGATCAGGAAAATTCCTTTTTTCGGCTTTTCTTCAAGTTGGAGCCTATCTGGAAATGATGGCGAGTTATTAATGTAAGAAGAATTTTTGTTCTGAAGATAGTATTTACTATAAAGATGTCATTTGGGAATTTTTGGAATTGACATCACTTTAATTAATCAAGAAAATAACATTTTGAAACTGTTCATAAGTTATATCACACGATATCTCAAAATTTTAAAACAAATGATTTAAAATGAATAAAATAGCTTCGAAAAAACCTAAAGGAGCTTTAAGTGTTACATATCCTATTTGTTTGCTTGTGAGAGAGTGAGTGACCCATACGTACACAAGTGAAAAGTGAAGTATAAAAGCGATTATATAAGATTTAGTATTCGTAAAAAAAAATTATCACGGACGCAAAAATATGCAAAACATTCTAAACAGGTCTCTTCTACACTGGAAATCTTTTCGAAGATCCCGAAAATTCTTTTTTTTTTCGGATTTTCTTCAAGTTGGAGCTTATCTGGAAATGATGGCGAGTTATTATGTAAGAAGTGATTTTGTTCTGAATAAGGAAGAATCTTAAATTTAACGATGTCATCTGCAATTTTGGGGAAATGACATAACTTTCGAAACGGGGAAAAGGACGATTTTAGAGCTGTTCATAAATTATTTTTAAATATTTCAGTGAACAAGATCGAGTCTAAAATTGTCATCAAATGGATTTTTTTCTTATTTTTTAAACTACAAAGTACACAAGCGTTACACAAGAAACTCTATAAAGTCTATACTCTGATTAATTTTTAGCCGAAATGTGCCACATCGCTGCTGCACTTAGGGGCCAGCGCCAGCCACTAACCTCTGAAAACAAAACACAATAATTTTGACCCACTCCTTCCCATATATCATCATACTTCACCATCAAGGCGACTTTAACTACCAATTTTGATGCTCAGATAACAATGAATCTGAGCTCTCTGTGGATGTTAAGGCATGCCGAGATTTAATTTTGCCAAGAGAACCCAAGCCAAATTGGAGATCTCAAGGGATCTTTTACATGCCACTTAATCATATGACACGCGTGCCCACGATTTTTCCATTCAGAGAATTTGACGACTCAGCTGCAAAAAATACGTCTAAACATAGAAAGATTTCAAATAGTAAGGAGATGTGGAACCCCTAAGAAATAAGTGAAATGGAACGAAGAAAACATCCACACTGAGAAAGAATTCTGCCGATAAGAATTAAGAAATCGGAGAAGTCTTGAAGAAAAGGTAACCCTGATCCAAAGTAGCAAAAGTACAGTTAAATTCGATACGTTAAGGAATGTTTTATCCGCTATTCATTGGTTACTTTTTTAAGAATAAACTGTGAGTCTAAGTAACATTTGAACTCTTCTATCAGGTGCTAATCAATGTTTATTTAAGATGTATTACTTTTACAATATATTATTTTTTGATTATTTAATTAAAATTTCAATTTATTGAGCAAAAAACTTTTTAAAATCTTACACATCTTTCCGACAAAATTGGTTTTTATAAAAGAAGCAACATGATATTTTTGGGGGGAAAATAAATATAAGACATTTAAAGGAAATAGTTAATTCGCGAGCATTCGCGAAAAGTATTGAAAAATTGTTTGCAGCATTGTCTTACAAATAAATTATCCTAACTTTCATGTAAAATACTAACCTATATCTATTAAATTTCAAGATATGTGCAGTTTTAGTGAGAATGTTTTTTGAAATTTACCAACAAACTGAAAAATGTCTTTCATCGCGGTTTTATTTTACAGTTCGTGAATCATTGCTTCCCTTTGTAAAATAAGTATAGATTGCTGAATAATAACTTAAATTGTTTAAAAATATGGAAAATATTTTTCTCCTTGGAAAAGTAGGGGCTACATTCTTAACGTAAATTAATATTATTAATAATGAAATTTACAAACAAGCTAAATATTTTAGCTTTGGGTAAAAAAAAAATTAATGAATGCCTTGCATTTTATGATTTATAAGTTAACTACTAATTATTACTTTACAGACTTGCTTCCAAACTAAGAAATATTCATTTTATGCAAATTCGAAAAGGTTTATTGTAAAGTGCACATACATATTTTTTTTAAAGGAAGAAGCCCTGGTTTGTAAGAACACAAAATCGGACGCTGAACTGTGCATCCGAATTTTCCGCTTTCTTATTGTCCCTAGTTGTCACATGATCGCTGCACCAGAAATAACGTTGATCTCAGCGTTTGTAAATCTCGAATCAGTCGTGGTTTGATTACAGCGTCCAAAACGTGCGAAATGGCCGATGTTTCTTCCTATTCGTAAGAGATAACAGTGGCCTTCGCTCACTATGCAAGCGTTAGATGCGGACGCATTGCTAGAAGTGAATTCTAACAAACCACTCAAGCGAAGATAAGACGCTGATATCGCGGAGCAGAGCGATTTTTCACGCCTTGACGTGCGTTTTCAGTCCTTACGAACCAGGGCTTTAAAGCTTAAATAAAATATTGATTATGCATTTCATATATATCATTAGTTTTATCGGTATCAAAGTCCTTTGTGCATTAAAAAATTACTATTCTGATAAACACACAGCGCTACTGAATTATGCAGATTTACTAGCAATAAATTAAATATGCATGAAAGAAATACTTAGTGCTTAATTAGAACCATTAAGTGGGTGCGCTGGACCGGGGGTCTCCAAACTCAAGTGCCTCAGTGTGAATCCAATGGCGAAAAAACTATTTTCTCTGCCACATTTCTCCAGCTGTAGTGAATATTTTTACAAACGGTTTTTTTAAATAATAAATGTAGATAACTTACAGGTCTCTATCTTCCCACTTTTTGAAATGGCTTCGAATATTTTCTGTAAAATTATTTATTGAAAACTAAAAAATATATTCGAACCAATCTCAAAAAGTGGGAAAGTCGGGACCTGTAAGTCAGCTACATTTATCACATAAAAAAAACCGCTTGTAAAAATATTCAATACAGCTGGAGAAATGTGGCAGAGAAAATATTTTTTTCGCCATAGGATTAACACTGATGCACTTTGCTTTGGAGACCCCCGGTCCAGCGCGCCCATTCCCCGTTAAATGATAATTACTCATCACACACAACAATTCCAACAATATCTTTATTATGTATAAAAATAAAATAGTATGTTTTGGACATCCACTTCCAACATAAAAACAAATGTAGTAAAACTTTATATGCATATAGTAAAACAAATTTAGTAGTTTTGTACTTTTTTTTTAGTAAAACTTTATATACATATATAGTATATGTACAAACAAAAAATCCGAAATAATTTTATTTCATTACATAAAACAGCAAATATAAATTTTTATAAAACAAAACAAATGTAATACTTTTTATATTGGCAATCACATCATAGTTACTTGTTTGCCTGGCCAACATATTTTGAAATTTCAAGAATGTCCTCAGGCGTAGTTCGGCAACAACCCCCAATGTAGTTGGCACCAGATTTTATCCAAGATTCTAAATATGTATGATTTGGTTGACCTTTTGTACCAGTCCAACTATGGAAAGTAAAAACTAGTTTAATATTCATTTTGATTCAACCATTAGAATTTTTAAAATATGAATGATAATAAAATAATAATAAAATATGAATAATAATAAAATATGAATATGACAAATAAATAGAAAACTTTTTTGTATTGTCTATATGAACACACTTCTGGATTATCTTTAAAATTGTTCTTAACTTCAGAACTCATTATCGAAATAAAGAGATTTTCATCTACACTTTACGTTGCTTTTTAAACATTAAAAAAGAATGAATTATCAGGGCATATCCCAACAATATAATATAAAATATAATTAATATAAAAAAAGTTTACTATTACAAAATATAGTAATTCAAATTAATAAAACAAATAAACTTAATTTAAAAAATTTGAATAAGTTTAACTTTATGTTCTGGCATAAGTCAAACTCATGAGAACAAATAGTAATAAAAATCTAAACATAAAAATATACTTATAATTACTAATTAACAAATTATGCTGTTTGAAATGTTTTCTACCACTTAATTTTTTATAAATATACTTTATTATAGAACCGTTTCAAATAGTGTAGATAATAGTCGACATTCAATTCTGTAATCCACTAAAGTTTAAACAGTTTAAGTCCTTCGTTAACATTCTCTGAGATATGTCAGTGATTTAACTGACAATCAGATACTAGTACATTTTCTAAAAAAAAAAATAATAATATTTGCCACTATGGATTTTGTCAAGAAAAATTGTATTTAAAACAGATATTGAATATTTATTAATATTAAAACATTTTATTTCCCCAAATAATTGTAGGTCCTGTAACACCTTACTGTTCTGTATGTTCTTATGCTTTTAACAAATATAATTTTAAAGAAATTGTATGGTTTATAATTATTGAAATAATTTGTAATAACAAAGCACTATTTTTGAATTTAGGATCTAAGCCTTTTTTTATATCACAGGAGACAGTGTGATAACCTAAATACTCACAAATAGTTTTGTGGGTTTTTAAACGTTCTGTTTTTACTGAAGAGTATTTATTTGACTGTGGCATATATACATTTCTAAACTACTAAAAATTAGCTTTTCAAAAAGAAAATTGTACAAAATATTAGAGCATTCCATTCCATACATACATTCCGTACTTAGTTAAAAAAAAAAACGTTTTATTAATAAACATAAGAGTAAAAATAATAGCGTTTTTTTCCCCTAAATTATACCTTAAGAGGGTAAATTTTAAACAAAAAAATTTTAAGATCATATCACTCATAAATCAAAAACTACTCACCCGACTGTAGTATCCCACAATTCCCCACTATTGGGATACACAACAAGTGGATATCCATGTGAAACCGAGCTTATGTCTTTCAGGAGACTTTCAGCGAACTCAGGTTGGCAACAGTTTACCCCAACTGCCACCAACTGATCTGAACGGGCAATTTTCATGCAATTCAAAGCTGCAGCACTTATTTCGTCGCCATGCGAAGTCTTGTGCATTGACTGAAACAATTTTGAAAAGTCGTTGAAAATCCTTATAAAAATAATATGTATTTGATTTATATTTATAAAGTCCTTTATTATTATTATCCATAATGAAGAATCCCAATGAAATCCCAATGAATTATTATAAATGTGAAATTTTGTGTATTGTTGTTGTGTTTGTGTATTGTGTGTTATTGTTTGTATTGACTGAAATAATTAAAAAAAATCGTTGAAAATCCTTATAAAAATAATAATATGTGTTTGATTTACATTTACATAGTCATTATTTATTATTATAAATAACGCATTCCAGATTATAACAACTTTATAAAAAATAATGCACTCTAATAAAATACTGTTAATAAATATGCAATATGTATGAAATCCAAAAAAGTAATTTTAAAAAAAATTGATATATAATTCCATGTTTTTCATTTTAAGTATAAAATTACATGTTAAAACAATTAATAGACAACTGGATCAACCATAGCTACCGTCAGACGTAGTCTTGAAATCCACAAACAAACCACCAAGTAGCTAACTGTCTAAACTAGAATATAATATATATGCCTATGGTCGCATCACAGCTACATCAAACAATGTTTCCTATCCCTCAAACAAACCTCCTCGTTTCCTCATTTGAATCGTCCCTTGAATCAACTACAAACTATTTTTAGCTTCCACACTATGTTTATACCGTAAAAAGTGGAAGGTATTATAATCGTTTAGTCCATCTGTCTGTCTGTCACCCACTTTCATAGCCCAAACTACATATGCTACGGAACAAGTGCGATACGTCAAAAAATTAAGCGCATCGAAATTAGAATACATTGAAAATTTCATAAAAGAATTTGAATTCGAAGTACTTCAATTATTTTAAAAAACTGCAAAATTTAATGCTCATTTAAAAAGCAAAGGAAGCCATTTTTATTAGAATTAAATCACCATTTCCATTAGCAACAATCGCTCGAGAAAATTCTTTTAGACAATAAATTAAAATAAATGTATTTTTGCGACATCGATCAGTTTGAAATGACGTCAAATACATTTCACTACGAGATTCTTTGTACATTGATATGAAATATTTTCATTCTATTTAAAAGCGAGGAATATTACATATTTATTCTTTGAAATATAAATTAATTTTTACAAACGATAAGTAATAATTATTGAATTTTCGAAATAAAATAAATGAAACTAGCCAAATTTAGCATGTAAATGTTTAATATAGAATTAATGCTGTGTTTGGCGCTTTTTTACCTGTTAAACACAACTGTTGTGTGGAAGCGGGTTAAGTGACAGATTCTGTTACAAACCTACTTATTTAAGTACTAAGCAAGTGTGATTTTATAACAATTATAACAAAATAGCTTATATAAAATGTCATTTAAATATTTTATTAAGATTCCAGTAATAAGCTCATTTTAAAAAGTATCCTTACCCACCATTAGATACATTGCAATTTATTTGAAAAGCTCTAAAGTTCACTTAAAAACGCTACTTTGAAAATGGCTAGCCAATTCTTTCAATTACAAAACAAATTACCTGACATGAGAAACTAAGCCAAGCTTTAACATGTGGCATATCATTTAATATCTTCATTAAAGCTTCCGCTTCGTTAAGTGCAGGAATTGTTTCAAAAGCTAAAAGGTCAGCTCCAGCCTCAACTAAGCATTCAATTCGAGGTCTATGCCAATTGATAAAATCCTAAATAAAAAAATATGTAACCTTACTTTATTTTTATATATACAAGAATAAAAATTCATAGGTTCCCTAGTAGCATTGTTTCTCGAAATTTGCTCGATCGATCATCGATCGTTCATCGGATTCAGCGAAAACTCACCGGTGATCGCATCCGTAATCCAAAAGTGCACGAGGCGACATCGGCAATCGGTGAACAAAATTCTATCGATAAAAGTCATCGATTCGATATCGGTCAAATGTGAAAATTCAATCAATGTACGTTTCATCGGAAAATTATGACGAATCGATATCGCAACAATAAGAAACCGAAAAATTTGGCTTTTTTTTTATTTTAGTACATACAAATTGCGTTAAATTATTTCGACAAACTTCATATCCGAAAGCTATTATGTTCAAACTGGTAATAGTTATTTTTTATTTACTTACACAGTATCTTTAATTGCGTACGAAGATAAATTTTTACTGTGTGATAACTTATTTCCTTTATTTACTTGGAAATTAATTTTTAACTTTTTGGCCATGATTAATTTTTGAAAAACTTAACTTAAAGAAAATAGATTTTTGAATAAATATTATGAACCAAACAACTTTTCAATACGTAAGTTACCAAGAATTATTTTTAAATTTAACATATTTCTATTAGTATTGTTAACTTAAACTAATATTTAAAAGGAATTTGCAACTTGCAAAAGAAAAATCAAAATTAAAATTTCTTAATCAATAACATAAAACTTCTTTAACAATCAACCTTTTGACCTCTTTATTTAAACTCAAACACAGTGCAAACGTCCATAGCCGTGACGACTAAAGCACAGTTCCTAGTTGCAAGTCAAGAGCGCGGAGCCCGAGATTGGTGGTTCTGTCCCCCTCCTGAAATTCGAAATATTACCTGACTAACAGGAAAAAATAGTGGCGCCATCTCGTTTAAAACTTTTGTACTAACATGTCGTAAACTGTTCGGAATTTTACCGGAAAGTGTTTGAAATTCCATCGGACGATGAGATTTCAATTACTACTCATCGGATTCTTATCGATTTCTTCTTGACACTTGATTGGAATCTCATCGGAAAAACTCATCCTAGGCTGCTCTATCGAGCGGACATAACCGAGCAGTTATCGAGCAATCGGGCAATTTTTAACGAAAATCCTATATTCGAATTCTCATCGGCTCACCGGTGAACGATGAAAATTCGATTATAGGTCGATGAAAAATTGCTACTAGGGTTATCAAATAGAGTAAAGATATTGACAATAAATAAAAAAAATTGATTGAATTAGCTTTATAATAGAGCATTTTAAAACTGTTTGAATTTTACTAAATTTTTAAACAATAGTAATTTTGTTAAATACAGATAAACCTGTTAAATATTGAAATACTATGGAAATAATTTTTTTTAATAATTTACAGTTGATGATATGAGCTCATTGTCTTTTAAAAGAGTTTACAAGCTCCTAAGATGTATTATAGTTAAAATCACAACAAAAAAAATAGATATATTGCAAATACTTTTTTTTTAAGAAAACTTGCTCATTTGCTTTTATGGACATAAACAAGATAAAAACTACAATTTCATCCAATCACAAAAATTGGCTTGAGTCAACTAAATTTCAACAAAGAAACTAGTCAAATTCTAGTTAAAAGATATCCCTCTGAAGGATAAGCAAATTGGCAGAAGTGTAAACTCGTTTTCACTGTATGAGAATAATATTTAAATTTTTAACTGAAATTTTCATTTCTTTAAATCTTTTAAAATTATATTTCGGTAGCAGAGGATTATAAATTCCTCCATACTTTAAATTATAAAATTTAGTAAAATTATAATCATACTACATTTAAAAAAAAAAACTTATGGAACAAGTAAATATGCTTTTAGAAAGTATATAAAATCAGCAAAAGATATTTTACTGCAGAAAAAAATAATAGTAAAAAGTAAATATGTGCCTTTTAATGTAAGTATAATAATAGTAAGTATTAAATAAGGGTATTTAATGCATACCCCATGTGATAAATCTTCAGCATAGCTTCCATTATACTCAGAACCATCTGCTAATGCTGCTCCATAGGAACCAATTGATCCAGCAACCAGTATATTTTTATCTCCTAAAGTAAACTAAGATGTAATGATATTTTTTTAAAAATTATATATAATATTGATAGTAATAAAATAGAACAAACTTTGTATTAAAAACATGTTTCACATCTCAGGAAATATAAAGTCAAAAATAATATAAGCCAGAATTTTGCAGTTGGTTGGTAACATTACGATACTCTAAAAACAAGCATTTCAATAAGCAGTTACTCTAAAACATTGTTTATTTGTCCGAAACTCCAACAGAAAATTAAATTATCACAGAAATTTAAACATATTTTGATAATTACAAATATACAGAGGTTTTTTAATTACAGGTGGAATTTAAATGAAAACTACTGATCAGAATAAGGTAAACAAAACAGGAAATGTATCAAAATCAATGAAAAAAATGTGCAATATCACAATATAGTTATGAAGCAATAGCAACGGAATAATGTATAATCTGTAAAAAGATTTTACCTAACTTTGAAAAGAGAAAACTAAGTTCCATATGAATCATGAACATTTCTTGAATTTCTGATTAGTATAATGAATTATCAATCAAAAGAATTTTATTAAATTGCTTATTATTAATAGTATTTTTTTCAAATTGCATAATACTCCATTGCTCCTCAACAATTCTCTGCAATTCTTTCTGTCAAATTTTTTCATCATTAAGAAGTACATATTGCTTTGATTTTAAAACCAGTTTAAAAATAGTTAAATTATAGGCACTGCGTGTCTGTGTATTATGGGGATTAAGGCACCTATGCTTGATTGGTTGGTTGGTAGACATATATTCAGGTTTGTGTGCTTGGTCAGAGACCCGCTTATAAATCTTCGTCAAGTAAGACAGACATACACAACACACACATAAGTGACAGATGCTGCCATCTATCGCAACCTCCACAATTTAGACATGTCCCTGAAGGGGAGGAAAATCAAATAGTCTCCATGGACCTGTACCCGTGGTAAACTGCGCCATGACCACCCACAGGACTTTCCGACCTACAGATTTAACAAGCACGTACTCCGCATATACTCGCTGGGTCTTCAGTGGTATCGGGACTCGATTGCGGGACCTTCCGATTCCGAGAACGAGGCCTTAACCACTAGGCTATCCACAGCCCACCTATGCTTTTGAGCAGTTTGTACCAACCCCAAACACCAGATGTGATGCGCCAGTACAAGCTGCCCTTAACACTAAATCCCAAGAGTTCATTGCTACCTCATACAGATGGTAAAGTGCAGCACCACTATCACACTCTAGTCCACTATCACGTTCAAGTCTAGTACACAAGTTCTTTGTTCGAGTATAATACTCGGGTTTCCTCAATCGAGGGAAACTCAATAGAGAGTAGCTTTATGGACCATAAGTAGATCCTTCTCATTTTAAAAACACTGTAGGCCAAGCAGCGGACCCAGAAATGGCTTGTCACCCCAAGAGGTATTGATTTGGTATTTGTAACTTGGAAGACTTTGTGACCACAGTGGACTTTAACATACACCATTCACCATTATTGTACATGGGGAGTCTTGGTCGCCCAAGAGTTTATTGCTACTTCATTTGGTCGTCAGAACTTGCAACCAAATGGATGCCAGTCCTACGCTCAAACAACTGGGCTATCCCGGAGAGTTAAAAAATTTAAGCCACACTAAACTTCAAAACTTTCAATTTAAATACAATTTACCTCCAAATAAACAGCAGTAAAAACGCATTGAGACAACCATAATAAAATTTGATACCTGCATTAGTTTCTTCATTATATTCCTTTCTGGCTCTTTTAGCAAGATCAATACTCAATTTCAGCAGCTTCCTACTCTCCTCATGACTCAGTCCAAGATGTTTCTTGAAACCAGTAAAGCTTGCTTGGTAACTTGATGTAGTTAAAACTTGAGCACCATTTTGAAGATAGCTGTGGAGTTGGGTAGGTACGTAAATATTTGTATATAAATAAGACCTTGAACTTATAACGATAAATTTGCTGATAGAATCCATTTATAAAAGCAGCAATGAGTTTTTATTTCAAATTTGTATCTTATTAAGATTTATCATATATAATTACCATTCAAGGAAAATAGAAGCATGGTTTTTTTTAATCGGTAAGTTTTTTTATTAAAAATACCTATATATTTTTTACTGATTTCAGATAGAAGTTACTCTTTTTGCATTAAAAGTATTTAGAATTAGTATAATATTTTAAACTATAATTTATGAGACAAAGAAAAAAAGAAAGAAAAAGACCATCTAAACAGAAAATACGTACATGGGTAGAAGATTTGTCATTGCTTTGGATTAAAGTAAATAACGATAGCAATTTTGAAACTTTAATAAATAGATTAAACCATTTTACCTTTTATGTACCTCTACAATAGCATCAGGATTTTCATGCAGAACTCGAGCACTCCACAATGGATCACCCTCAAATAAAACAAATTATATTTTCGAATGTTTCTTAAAACGAATACCAATTTTTAAATATTGTAATGGCAAGGGGATTTGTCGACACAGACTACATCATTGAAATTTTTAGGGGAGTTAAAACAAAAGTATTTGCAGTTTTTAAAGAACTAAATGTATCTTATATTTTTATATGTCGAATTTATAGCAAAAAAAGCAGGCAGATTAAAACACTCTCATTTCCCCTGAGTCATCATTCTTCACACACTCCCCTATCTTTCACTATTAATAATTTCCTTTTTGGGAGAAGTTTAAGAAAAAAATTAAAAACAAAGCATTCTGTGTTAAAAAAAAATAGTCATCAAATTTAATTGTTAATATAAATTGTTTTTTTTAATATATCGTTTTGCAAAATGTAAAAATAAATTTATTAACTTTAATACTTAGGCAATTACTTAACTTTAATACTAAGGTATAGTTTAATTAATAAACTGACCGGAATTGAAGGGGACGGTATCACTACATAGTTTTTTTGGGGGGTGCGTCATTAAAGATGGGAGAAATTCTGCAAAATTACAGCACAGTTTACAGTGATTTTTTTTACATCTAAGTGTTGTATGTTTGCTTTACAGTAAATTGATGTTTATGATTTCAGAGTCACACAAACCATTAACTCTAATAGTGTTTGAACAGAGAAGATGGATGCATCCAATCTCTGCCAGTGAAGCCAACATTTTTGGCGCTACATCATCTATAACAATAAAAGAAAGAGTCTGTCTGTCTGTGGATCGTGAAAGACCTACTTAGACTGCTCTAAAAAATTTGAAATTTTTAATACAAATTCCTTTTAATACCTACGTGTGCACCTGAGGCTTAGTTTTTTCATATTTGATTATGATTTTTTAATTAATGTAATTAGTTTAAAAAAACGTCATCCACGTTGGAGTGTGGGACCATAACAGGGCTTGAAAACACATTGACCGGGCCAAAACAGGGCCTTGACGCCATCCCTTGTTAGTGTTTGCTTTTTTCCAATATTCTTTGCAACAAACTTTCTATGAAGTTAACGGGTTCCCAGCAAGGCGGTACCATACTGCTAGTATGTATATATTCACAGCATAGGGTTATGGAGGCACTTTTACCATCACACTGTGTAGGTAAATTAGAAGGGATTTTTTTAAGCGTACTTTTAGCAACATCTTATCATATCTTCGGTCAAATGACAAAAACCACGAATGTGCAAATTCTAGGGATTGGCAATTTTTGAAAACGATGGGCTTAGCTTAAGTTCTATATCTTTGTGCTGTTTCTATCTCTTCAGACATCAGTGGCGGATCCACGGGGGGGGGGGGGGGGGGGGGGGGGGGGGGGAAAGGGGGGAAATTTCCCCCCCCAAAATCTTAAAATTCATACTAGATAGAATCAACTTGTAAAGAAATGTTTTTATTTTTTACAAATATTTATATTTATACTACAACTCGTTGCATTCTCAACTTAGAACTAGAACATGGAAAAAAATATTACGGCTCGGGCGCTTTGGGGGAACAGGTTATTACGCAATGTTAAAAAAAAAAAGAAATAAAAACTACCCCCCCCCCTTCGGATTTATTTTTAAGCCAATCGCAATTTTGGCGGGAATAAGATTTTAGATACATTTTTTATGGCGCCAATAACGACGGCTATCCTCTCGAATAGGAAGGAAGTATAAAAAAAGTAATAGAAATAAAATATTGACAGATATATTTGAATTCGTTTTCAAGTATAATAGTGCAATTTGTTCGTTGATAAATCAAAGAAATTCCACTATGACTATTTTTTTTTTAATTTCATTTTTAGGGTTTTTATTTTACTTGATACAAGTGAAATAAGTGTACTATAAAGACGGTTAACCGAAACCTTAAAGTTATTGCATACTTAAGGGGCTGGGGAGCCCAGTCGGTTAAGGCGTTCGCCTTGTATGCAGAAGGTCCCAGGTTCGGGTCCGGACATCGCCAAAATAACCCGGCCACCTATAAACGGACCGCGCAGCCAAAAATGTCCGACGAATAATACCCCGTGTAGAGGAAGTACACGTTAAATATGCTCCAAAGTCCCGACGCTAAGTACGATGTCTACCTTAACGGTTGCGCTGGGTGCCTACTCAGATGTCAGCTCCGTCACCTGACTGTGTTCTAAATTATGACGCCGGTCGCCAATAGCGCTCGTGTAGCTCTAGTGCGACGATATTTCAAACTAAACTATAGTATACTTAAAAAGCAAACTACCCATGACGAACGGTGGAGCCAACGTGACCAATATTATGAATTTCATTTAAAATCGTTCTAAAAAATGTCTTAACATTTGCAGCTGGCGTAATAAATCTTACGGCTTTTGTATAACATTTTAATTTTGCGTTTGTTTTTTTTTCTGATGAAGTCTGAAAAAAAAACCTTTGGCGTCGATTTTTTTTTCATTTGTACTGTTTTTTTTTATGAGTTGCTTCTTTCGTGCGAACAAGATTTTGATTTTTTTTACTTGGATTTTTTAAACTGATAACCAGAGACTGACCTTTTTAACTGAGAGACCATATTACGGGTGTTTTTTTTTTTTTTGGAATAAATGTGGCGTCTAAGCAGGTGACTCAATGCTTCAATCGGAGTTTTTCGCGCCTTCGGTCTCGTATGTCTCAATTACATTTTATAGGAGCAAAATAGATGTCATACGAGTAAGAGTAAGAAGAATAGTTTTTAGGGGTTTCTTCATCTAATCAATGAGTAAGTTCCAATTTATAACATTTTCTGACATTTCCTGTACTCAATGATATTAAAATGATTAACGAGATTAATGATAATGCATCAAAACTGCAATTTGTTGCACGATTAACATTTATTTTCATTGAGATGTATTTGTATTTAATTTATAATAAAGCTTTCTGTTTTCATTACATTTTAATTGCTGTTTAAAATTTAAGTACATGTTTTTTTAAAAACTAGCTATATTTTTATATATTTTAACGACATAAATGATTAGGGTATGTTAAATTTATCGTCGCACTAGAGCTATAGGAGGGCTATTGGCGACTGGTTGCCATAGTTGTGTATTTAAAATGGATATATAAACTTCTCATGCAAATCAAGGTTTGTTTGTTTTAAATTTAGATAGAATATTGATTAATATTTTAATAATTACTATTTAATTAAATGTGTTCATTAACTACCAGTATAGTTAAATAATTAAGTTTTGAAATATGTTAAATATACTACTGTTTTATAAACTAAGAAAATGTAAAATTATTTATAAACAAATCATTTTATAATTAAATTTAATAATAGAAGCTTGTCGTTTAATTTCGTACAACAAATCAGGTGATTTAATTATCTAAGTAGTTAAATTTTAAATAAAAGCATTCTATAATTAAATTTTTCTTAATTGTTACTATTAAGGGGGTTGTTTCACGGAGGATCTGGCAATACCTCTGCGGTTTTGTTTTCATGTCTCTCAAATTACATACTTGTGTTGCTATTCGAAATTGAGTTTTCTAATTTTTGTTATTTTTTAAATTACAACTTCTTGCTGTACTGTTAGTTGTTTTAATCATTTATCAAGGAAAACTTGCATTTTAAGAAGTTGGAATTTAAAAAAATTAACAACTAAAATATTCTCTTCGGAAACTCACTCCCGAATACCAAAACAACAGTAATTCGGGAGACATGAAAACAAAACCGCAGAGCTATTGCCAGATATTCTCAGTGAAACACACACAAACCCCATTTTTATTCAAAAAATAAGACTTTAAATTTATCTATTAAATAATACAAATATGAGTTATGTAAAATACAAACTAATTAATGTTTATAAAAAGTAATTAGTAATACATACTAAATTAATAGTAAAAAACTGCATTTACAATGGAAAAATTAAATTAAAAATTAATTTTAATTAAAACAAAGTTAATTAAAAATAATTGTAATTAAACATAATTGTAATTAAACATAATTGTAATTAAAAAATAATTGTAATTAAAATAATTGTAATTAAAAAAATTAATTAAACATAATTGTAATTAAAAAATAATTTTAACTAAAAATTATTTTTATTTATTATAAAGTTCCCCCCCCAAATTGTCACCCTGATCCGCCCTTGTCAGACATGCATACTTTTGTCATTTGACCAACAATATTGTAAAACTGTTAACGCTTTAATCAGCTTTAGGGTTTAAACATATATTTCATTTAAAAACAATTGTTTTTTTATGAAAATTAAATTATGTTTTTACTTGCAGTGATAGTCCATTTCTTTCTAGTTCCGTAGCTAGTCCACCATCCAGAATGGTGATCTGGCTATGCAGGGAGGCATCCATCAAACTTGATAAAAGCACATCCAACAATTTCTTCTGAAAATATATTATTAAACTTCAACAACACTCAATAAGCAATGATGCATAAAAACATGTTAATTTATTTAAAATGGTTGAAATGTGATTTCCCAGAATTCTATGGCCTCTATAGGATTCTAGCAAAATAGAATTTAAAAACAAGAATGGTGAATCATGCATGAAAACAATGCTTAACAGAAATAAAAATTCTATTACTAAATAAAATATTTTTTTAATTACCAAAATAAGCAAGCTCAAAGCTGTACCCTCAAATAAGTAAGGTTAGATGAAAGCTCATGAACTATGCATGTATACTTTAGTCTTTGATTTGACAAATTATCAAACTTTATAAATACATGTTAATACAATAGTTGTAATGTTGCAATATACATAGCAATGTTGCATAATAACATTTCAATTTATTTAGAATGGTTAAAGCGTGATTTCAGAGAATTTTATTGCCTCTAGATCAGGGGTTCCCACCGGTGGGACGCGACCACTGGTGGTACGCAATAAAGTTTCCGGTGGTACGCATGAAAATTTTATCGATCTTCATACACAAGATAGTTCCATGAAAGATTATTTTAAAGATAAAACTTTTATCAACTTCTGGATTGGATGTAAAACCGAGTACCCTTTTGATTTTCTGGAAAGCTCTGCTATTTTTGATGCCTTTGTTTTCGAAACTTGATAAAGGAGATCAACAATTTCTTCTGAAAATTATTATTAAACTTCAACAACACTCAAAGCAATGATGCTAAAAATGTTAATTATTTAAAATGTTGAAATGTATTTCCCAGATTTCTATGCCTTTAGGTTCTAGCAATAGAATTTAAAAACAAGAATGTGAATATGCATGAACAACGCTTCAGAATAAAATTTTACTAACTAAAATGATTTAATTACCAAAATTCCTCAAATATGAAGGTTGATGAAAGCTCATGAACTATGCATTATACTTTATCTTTGATTGAAAATATTAAACTTTAGAGAATGGTAACAAAGTAGTATGTTCAAAATACATAGTAAGTGCATAATAAATTAATTTTTAGAAGGTTAAAGCTGATTTCAGAGAATTTGATTCTATGATTTAGAAAAAAAAGAATATAAAAATAAGAATGGGATGAATCATGCATAAAAACAACGCTAAACAGAAACAACAATTAAAATTATATTACTATAAGAAATATTTTTTTCATTAACAAAATTCCTTTTAAAAAGTAATGTTCAGTGAAAGCTCATGAACTGTGTATTTTAGTTGACTTTAGTTTTTGATTTGAAAAATTATCAGAATTTAGCAATACATAATAAGTAATGCAGGATAAAAACATGTTAATTTATTTTAAAAGGTAGAATGTGATCTCCTAGAATTCTATTGCTTCTAGATGATTATAAAAATTTAGAATTTAAAAACAATTGGGTTAATTATGCACAAAAACAAAGCTGAACATAAACATTAATTATTATTAGAACTATTTGTATTAATTACCAAAACCTCCACAAAAAAGTAGTGTTCACTGAAAGCTCACAAACTGTGCAATAAGTTTCTTATTTGTATAAAAAGTTCATTCACCAAGGGCAATGAATATGATGAAATGATTTTTTTTAATGATGAAACCCTAGGATAATATTACAACAGAAACTTAATATATGTTAACGGTTTCTGCTACATTTTTTCAAACGTTGAAGGAAAAGTAAAACTGACACCTTATAGCTTTCCTTATTTAAGACTGCAATTAAGTACAGGAACAAGGATATATTGAAGCAAAATTTTACATTGAACAAGTAAACTACAGTGTCAAGTAAAAAAGAATGTGAGAAATTATTTGTAATGATATATAGTAAAAATTGTTGGGACTAAAAATATTAAGAAAAATCCAAATTAAGAAAAAGTATTAAAGAGGTTTAAAGAAAACATCCCTGAGGAATAATTTAGAGATTCTCAAAAATAACGTTTTTTAAAAGAAGCAATTACTTTAGATAGAAAACTTGCAATTTTAATACTTAAATATTGTTTTTTTTTTATTTGCTTACATCTTATAGATTAAATGAAAACTAAATATATGTTTAGTTTCTCTGCATTATCGTTAATATATTCTAAGAAATAAAAGTATGGATTTACAATATACACTTATAAAGATCTATCAATCTATTTTAACTTAATTAATGTTCGTTCATCAGTGTTAATAAAACAACTCAGTTAACGCAGAAAACTCTAAAGTAAGAAATCCCAATTTGGAAACAAGTTTAAAATTTTCTGAGTCAAGCACAAAATAGTGACATGGCAAAAATGCTAAAAATATCACATGCAAACATAAAACTGGCACAATGAATTAGGTCTTTATAAAAACGAAACTTAAGAAATTGTGAATCGACATGCCATCGCAGAAACTAATTTTACACTCGTAATAATAAACATTCTATTACATTTTCTATAGTTGGTTAATCAGTTATTTTTAATGATTGCATAGAATTTTAAAAAAACAAATGATTAAAATTTATACTTGCGAATAAAGGTATCCCCAATCCCCGTATTTTGATTTTGAGAGCAGACAGCTTTCATTTTGTTGCCAAAAATCATAAATTCTAAAATGAAATTTTAACTCTAATTACACAAATTATTTATAAATAGTACGATTAATATTTTAAAGAATATATTTTAATTTTTTAACGTTTTTGTATCATTAAAGAATTTTTACATTCATAAATCAAAAAAAAAATGTTATATAAATCCATTGATCTATCATATATACTAGAAAGACTTCTCAATATCAAGAAGACGCCACCGATGCAGGGTTACTTGGAAACATCAATTTGGCTTTATTCTTAAACTTTGGCGCTGAGGTTTGGCTCTTTTTAATTACCTTTTTAGAACTTTATCGCCTTCATTTAGTGATAAAGTTCTAAATGTGTCACTAAATGACATAAATGTTTGCTACTGCGCATGCCTGCACCATTTTGATGGAGACAAAATAGGTCGTACTTTCTTAGATCCATTAGTACTACAATAAGTTTTTCTAGTTTATAATATACATCGTTGGATAAATCTAGACGATCTAGACGTAATGCGCCAAACGTCAAAAACCCACATGATACATTATATAAACAAACAAGAGAACAGTCAATAGAAAGAGAGTTGCAGTTTTGATAAATATTTTTTTATTAAATTTTCCTATAAACTGGATGAATCAAAATGTCATAAAGTAAGCTCTGATGTTCTCGTATAAAAAATATTTTGGACTTATCTAGATGTAGTGTAATATTTTATTCGATTTCAGCTAGATAAAAGTTATTGTTCCGGGTGTATGTAATCTTTTGTCCTCTTATCAGCAATTGTAAAAAACAAAAATGATGTTATTCAATATCTAAAAAGGTAAATTGGTAACAAAATAATTGTCTTTTTGTTGTGAAATTCGAAAGAGTTAAATTGTGCGAATTATATGGCTTGACAGAAGTATGTTGTTATATGCTTGTATTTATTCTTTTTGTTTAATATACTTTTTGCCATTTTATACAAATTTATTTGAGCATCTATATTTTTTTACGAATTCAAATTTAGATTTTTTATTTTCTTTGTTATGGTAATGAGAAACTTCCTTGTTTGTCTCAATATAAAAATTATTTGCAACAAAGTCTAGTTTTTCATATTAAAAACATTTTGATATTCTCCTTTGTTTTTTAGTGCTGTTAAATTGTAATTTTTTAAAAATAGTTTTCTTTGCAAATATTGTCACCTTGATTAATTACTTTTCTTATCAGTCAGATGTACAGATAATATTTCCTATTCGTTATGGTTATGTACCATAAGTTATTTAAAACAAGGGAATTTCAATCATAAGCACCCTGTACCTTTAAAATATCATTTATTTAAAATGTGTATTTTAGTAAAAAAAAATCCCATGTTGGTTTGATGTTTTCCTTGTATGTTTCAATCAAACTGGATGAAATGTTCTTTAAAAAAAACTATCTGTGAATGTAATAATAAAGCTTTTTTTCTCCAAGATTTGGAAATGCACTGTGTCTCACTGTTGTTTAAATTTTGTTAACAAAGAAAAATAACCTGTTGTTATTAATATATTAAGAATAAGGTAAAGCATAGGTATATGGCAAAAGTATCTCCGTTTAATACCTACCATTTGATAATCCAAAAACCTCCTAATAAAAAGAATAGGGATTACTTGAGTAATGAAAAACACAAATTGGCCCTTAAAAAAATATGTATTCAACAGGTTTGAAATATATTTACCTGAACTATAACTGAAATTTCACATTTTCTTTTTTAAAAAAATCCTATAACTAGGCTAGAATCCTGCTAGAATTTTATTTTCTGTTGTACATGTCACTTACTTTAGTGAAAAAATAGCATCGTTATTAAGGATCTTAACTTTAATAGTAGGTAGAAAAAATGTATTAAAAATGTGATCTTTTCAACTTTTCAATTCAAGGTTTTCAAATAAGGACAGATTCTTATGCATACATTACTTTAGTGCATGTAAAAAGTTTTTTAACAATAGTGTGTGTACGAGTTGAAAATTCATTAACAATTAATACACAAAAAAACATTTATATTTTTTATAAGCAACATAACAAGTCTACCTATATTCTTTTCCAAGCATATATTTTTCATCAAAATTAGTTTTAAAAAAATTTCACCTTATTTTCTAAAACTTATACTAAAATTCCACCAATTATTTTTTCAGGTACGCTTAAACCAAAACCATGGCAAAACTTCGCCAACTGTTACTCCTTGTATGGAAAAACTTCAAGCTTCAATTCCGGCACCCCTATGTGACTTTACTGGAACTCGGAGTCCCAGCCTTTTTCTCATTATGCCTAGTTCTAATAAGATCGGTCATCACATCTGAATATGTCGACAAACCAGTTATTTATTCGCCGTTTAGCATTGATGCCCTACCTGGTAACTTGACCCCAGGCAGTAACAGAATATGGCAAGTACTGTATGCTCCAGAATCGGATTATCTGGATGGGATTATGAGTGGAGTGGCGAAGGATTTGAAAGTGATAACTAAAGGTTTGTTAATTAAGTATATGTTCGTTTATGATTGGGTTGATTAGGGGTTGGAAAGTTACTTTTAAAAAGTAACTGTTACTTAATTGAAAAAGTAACTGTTTTAATTTAAATTTTGTAGAGTGTTTGTCATTATTAAATATATTTTTTAGGCTTTGCAAATGAAAGTTCCTTGTTGGATTATTTTTCTGAAACGGCTTCTGTGGTGCTTTCTGGAGTAATTTTCAAAGAAGACATAAAAGATGGAATTACCAGTTCAACAAATATAAGTTTTACGGTAATATCCTCTCAGTTGAAGCAAATTTATCTATAGCTTTGTCCTGTGGGGTGGGTAATACTTGAGTATAGATAACATATTTCAATAATTAGGGACGTACATAAATTACGTCGCACGAAATTTTGACTATTTTGACCCCTCTCTCCCCCTATGTCACGCTGTGTCACGTTTGATCAAACCCCTCCGGCCCACCCCCTAAAATTACGTCACGTTGTTGAATTCCCCCCCTTAAAGAAAAGTTAATTTTAAGATTTTCCTTTGTTTCTGAAATTATATAAAAATGCATATTTTTTCAATTTTTAAAAAAAATAACTTGAAAAGAAAAAAAAAGTACTTTTTATCTTGGCTAAACAATTTATTCATAGAAATTGACTGACATTGTATTTACATATCTGTTGTCCAAGCCATTCACTAATCTCTTCTAAAAAAGGGGTTCGGGGGTGTAATCGGATCTGTCTAGTTCTGGGTCTTTTGGTATTCGTCCAGGTAGCTGCTAAGTCCTATTATTGGTCAATATAGTGTCGCAATTTAGCGTGTTACGAAGTACCGATTTGAGAAGGTCTGTAAAGTATAGGAGACTAGTAATGACAACGTTGTGGCATATAATAATCTCCCCATCTTCTTTCTAAAATAAATGGTTTCTTATGATAAAAAAAAGATTTCAGATTTATTTTCCCAAAAACTTCATTTTATGTAAAACAGATTTTCTTTGAAAAAGTGAAATTTTCCAATAATCGTTACGTCACGCAAGCGGTTACCCCCCCTCCATGTCACGATCTGTCACGTGGGAGCATACCCCTCCCTCCCCCCCTTGTAATTTATGTACGTCCCCTTATACTTGTTTTAATATATAGTACAAATAGATCAAATTTCAGCAACCATCTCATAAAAGTTTGGTCCTTTAAAACTCCCAAATACCTTAATGTTGAATTTGTACCAGATAACCGAATTTTTCAAGTTAAAAACTTGAAAAATTTAATAATGAAGTTTTTATGGTTAAAACAAGAAATTCTAAATGATTAAAGTAGTCTACTTTCCTGTTACTTAAATACTAGTAGAAATTCTTATCGAAAGCCAATTTCTAATTAAATTTGTAGAACAGTAACTTCTCACATAGAGGCGCTTCCACACAAGATTTTTACATATTAAAAGAAAGAAAAATCATCAAACACAGCATTTCATTACAACTTAAACTTTCAAAATCCAAAATTGACAATTTTCATTAATTTTCTTTTGGAAATTCATACTCTTTATCGTTTGCTAAATTTATTTGCAGTTTGAAGAATAATTCAGTCAAGTATCAAATACCAGTCTGAAATTGTTCATTTTTATCCACTAGGGAGTATATTGTATAATTTCTAATTCATTTATCTATTGTCAAAAAGAGTGATATAATAGATTTTTGAACTAAAAGCGATTACTGCAAAATAGTATATATAGCATATAGACTGCTCAAAATAATTAGGGGAGTACTTTGTGTACTTTTGTTACCCTTTCAGTCCCAACTTTTTATTTTTTATTCTAAAAATCTAAATTTTGTCAGTTTCATCTGCATCCAGAATGAAATGGTAAAAAACAGGGGGGAAATCTTAATTTTTTAACAAAAATTTAAGGGAAAAAATAGGAATCATAACTTTTGAATAAATTGCAACAATAATTTTTTCAAAACTTGTTTTAAAATCAATTTTTAAACATCTAAAAATACAAGCATGAAGAATTTGTTGTTCTGCTGTTGCTTTGTCAATTTTGTATGCTGAAATTGTTGCAGAGGTAATTTTATTTTACCATGTTTTTCATATTTTCATTTAATTAAAACAAACATTATTTAATTCTTCAAAAGACATGATTCTTCCATCTAATGTACATAAGTGCGAGCTTAACTTAGTCAGAAAAAAATCGCAAACTGAGGATTCCAAATGGAATCTTTGGGGGTGAAAGGTTTTAAACCATGTGCTCCCCAATTTGTTTTGAGCAGTGTATTTTGTTCAATATAATATGATTGTGTGCATTTAGTAGTTAAAACAAATAACTTATTTTATGTCTGTTTTGTGTTTAGATTCGTCCTAAAACTGCTGAGGTATTAAAGTTGAGCGGACAGAATGCAACTAGCACATGGTTTACCCAGCAGTCTTTCCCATTGTTCCCAGCTTTGGGTCCAAGAAATAAAGAACTAGGGTGGGGAGGAAATCCAGGTAAAAATACTTTAATGAATGATCTCATTTCATTAATCATAAATAATGTAATAATGTTCATGAATTAAAATGCTTCTCTGCTTAAAAGTTGCTTCTACATGAAAGTGTACATATGGTAATTAAATCTGTTTTTCTAACTCGTGTATGAGCTGAGAAATTTTGGATAAATTTAGTGCCGTAAAAATCGGGGTCGATATAAACAAAACATCAAATTTACGGGGGGGGGGGGAAAGGATTTTAAAAAAGTCCCCCGTCCTTAAACTAAAACTAAATTTCAATCAAACTAAAGTTTTAGGTACTATCTATTAAAAACACAAAAACAGTTAAATTCTGAAGATAAAATAAGATTGGTATCTATTTACGGTATTCACCATAATGAGTCTTAATTGTTTGTTCTTGATGCTTATGATGCTGTATGATACTTATTTTGCATAGTGTAGCTCTAGTACAGAGGAGTTCATACAACTTGTCTTCAAGTGTGTAAAGAAAACAATGTTAAACTGTGACCTTAGCACGGTGCTGTCGCGTGGTCTTCACGCTTCATGGTCTTCACGCTGAACATTACATTTTTTAATCTTTCTCCATTCAGGGTTATCAATTTCAAGGACACTCAGAACCGAAACCTGTTTTATTTTCAATGGGGTTGAAATTTTGCTTGCAAAATAATAAAAATAAATTATGGTCCCACATGAACAGGTTTCTTCTTATTTTCTTCAGAAGGCTCTGGCCTTATTTCCTACCTCGAATAATACACAGGTTACAGATTTCGGAAGGATATTTGGTTTAAAAAGGGAGGTTGTCAACTTAACACGGATGGGGTTATACACGAGTCTATACAATATACAAAAATGCATAAAACTGTAGATAATATGCAACAAACTAAAAACCATAATTTTTTAAACAAATACACAATCATAATAGAATTTAGTCACAATTTAATATAAAACTGCTTTGGTCATTACATAGTGCATAATAGCCTCTGATACCATCGCATTCTACAAAAATCACTTAAAGCTCCATATAGAATAAAAATTAAGATTTTAAAATTGTACAACATCTAAACATATAAACTTAACCAAACTGCATTTTAGTTATAAATAATAAAATTTAACTTTTGACTTATAAGAAGAATTTATTTTGTTCTTCACATATATTAATTTTTATTAAATATTTGTTTAATATAGTACAACTTCATTTAGAGATATTTTTATTACGAACACTTCTAACCAAATACCATTTTTTTCTTTACAAATTAGGTTATATGTCTCAAGGTTTCCTGAGTGTTCAGCATGCAATATCCAAAAATTTTATGAAGAACTTAAATAAAACCCAAGATTTACAATTAGACTTAAAGATGTGCCGCTACCCATATCCCCCATACCTGGATGACAAATTTATTTTGGCTCTTCAGCTATTTTTCCCGATGATAATCTGCTTTAGTTTTATTTATCCTGCTGTGAATATTGTTAAAAATATAGTTGTAGAGAAAGAAAAGAAACTGAAAGTGAGTACATTTACAATTTTTATCACTTAAATTAGAAATTAAAGTAAATGCATTTGTATTTATGTTTTAAACATCTGCTCTGGGTGTGTGTAAAAAACAGGGTTCGTACGCCTCCTGAAATTCCTGAAAAAACCCTGAATTTCATTTTTTTCTCTTAAGGGCCCTTATAACTCCTGAAATTTTTCTCTCATCTCCTGAAAAAATTGACAACGCTAATCATTATTCTCTTTTCTCTGCCCTTTTTCTCCCGTACTTTATTTAGAATAAGTCTACTATACATGCACATTATAAAAACAGAGTTCGGACATCGTGCTACTAGTTAATGTCCCACAGAATGCACCACACTTAGCGAAGATTTTTTCTTCTGTTTCATCATTTGAAGTGCAGTGACGTCACTAGACTAATACGATAATAAACTAACATATTAAATTTTATTCTGTGTTTCATCCTGAATTGACATTGCTGCACTCCTGAAAACTCCGTAGAGTATGAACACTGAAAAAAGAAGATCTGACTAAAGAATATGTACTTAGCCATAATGTAAAAGTTTTGTAAATTACATTAACCTACCAAGTATGCTGTCAATTTAAGAAAAATTATTCCTGATTGCCTCTTGTTATAATCACCCAGTTCATTTATAACCAATAGTTGTATTCATAACTTCCTAACAATTTAATAATAATACCTTTTAATTTTAGTGTTTTTTACATTTTATTTGACACCTTATTTTCCGCAAATATGCAGTAATTAGTACGTAAAAATTTTAAAGATCCATCTGTGTGTACAAATAATTTATTCCAGTTACCCATAGAATAGTTTAAATATTCATCTCTAAATTAATACATTTTATGAATACTCCGCTTAGAGAGTAATTGATTTTAATGAAAAAAAACCTTCAAGCCTTATTCCATTTTTGAATTAGGCTGTGTTTTAGACCACATTATTTGGTTTGAGCTATGTAATTGCAATGCATGTATATTTTTTCCTTTAATAATACAGGGTGGCCCAATGGGTATTGTTTGAAAAAATAAAAACAAATAAGAGACATGAGAAGAATTTAATGACGTTTATTGAATGGACATATTGGGCAATTTATGATAAAGAGGTTCAAAGTGCCCGCCATCTTTAACAAGGACAGCAGTTAGGCGGTTCTCGAAACCAACCATACTCCAAACTCCTTACCCATACCCTGCTCCATACTCCTGCCATACTCCTTTTGTTTGGCCAATTCTTTTTGTGGAACTTCTCACAAAAGCTAAAAAAAGCTTCCCACAAAAAGAATTGGTCAAACAAAAGGAGTATGGATGAAGGTATTTGTAAGGAGTATGGAGTATTTTTGTATTCGAAAACCGCCTAACTGCTGTCCTTGTAAAGATGGCGGGCACTTCGAACCTCTTTATCATAAATTGCCCAATATGTCCATTCAATAAACTTCATTAAATTCTTCTCATGTCTCTTATTTGTTTTTATTTTTTCCTTTGTTTCAAACACTACCCGCTGGGCCACCCTGTATTAACTTTCATATGTCATTATGCATGCATGGATAATATCTTATTTTACTATGCTATTTACCTATTTATAATTCTTCTTACATATATTTTCAATAAATAGAAGAATAATCAATATCCGTCTTACAGGAGGCAATGAAAATGATGGGCCTAAGCAAATGGCTCCACTGGACAGCTTGGTACATTAAATATATCCTTTTTCTGTTTTTGTCCTGCTGTATCATAACTGCCCTACTGTGCATCAAGTTTTCAAAAGGCATTGCAGTTGTGAATCAAAGCGACCCAACAGTATTTTTGCTCTGGCTAATCATATACTCTTCAAGCACGATTTGTTTCTGTTTCTTCATTAGTACAATTTTTTCAAAAGGTACTTTATTTACCTTTTCTATTAAATACCTTTCATTATGGTTGTGTGGGAAAATAGTTTATTCTTTTCATTACAAACTAATTATAGAATAATAGTTTGTGCTTTTCATTACGAACTAATTATCTTAATTTAATATATTTTTTAATTATTTATTCTCAAAATATCGTGTGGATAAACGAGCTATTTTTACTGCCAAAGTTAGTACCGTATATACTCGTGTATAAGCCGAGAAATTTTGGACAAATTTAGTGCCGTAAAAATTGGGGTCGACTTATACACGAGACATCATATTTCCGAAAAAAAAACCTATACAATCCCGAAACTAAAACTAAATTTCAATCAAACTTCAGGTTTAAATACTATCTATTAAAAATAAAGACACAAAAGCAGTAAAATTCTTAAGATGAAATAAGATTGGTATCTATTCACGGTATCCACCATAATGATGCTTAATTGTTAGTTCTCGGTGTGATGTATATTTTGCACGTGTAGCTCTGGCACAGAGCAGTTCAGTCAACCAGTCTTTAAAGTGTAAAGAAAACAACATCGGTCGGTGGCCTTGGCATCGTGGTCTTCATGGAACAGATAGTTTCAACTAAGCTTCTCCATTCATGGTCAGCATTGTCAAGGACACTCGGAGACGAAACCTGTTTTATTTTCATTGGGGTTGAAATTTAGCTTGCAAAATAAATAAGAAAAATTACGGCCCGTCATTAACCGGTTTTTCTTATTTTCTTCAGAAGGCCCTGACATTATTTCCTACCTCGACTAATACACGGGTTACCGATTTTGGAAGGATGTTTGGTTTAAAAATGGGGGGTCGACTTATACACGGAGTCGGGTTATACACGAATATATACGGTAATCAATTAAACTGTTATAATAAAATTTTTATCCGTCGTTGTAATTTTTACATTAAAAAATTTGATAAAAAATCTAAGTAATTCAGCAAACAATGCTTACTAATACTTTTTTGAATAATAATATTTTAAATTCTGTAGGTTTTTTTTATTATATGAATTTTAAAGCTCAATTGTATTTTACCTTATAACTTGTTCAAATTAGGTGTTAAAAGGTTATAAATATAGTGTTTCACAACTCCTTGGTTTTTGACTTCCTAAAGCTCTACCGAAAATTATAAAATTTTATTAAAAAATTATATCTGGTCATACAAAAAATAAAGGCTTTATTTTGAATAAGTGGATTCACAAAATTTTTATTTCATCATCCTTCATCAATGCTTAAACTCCTGCCTATCAACTCATTTAAACACTTTTAATGTTACCTGAAAATATATCTAGCCCCTGACTTTTCAACTACAGATCATAATTGTATCGTATACTTTTTAACAATAAAAAAATGTCTAAATACTGTGTCCTGACTACGACATCAAATGCAACAAAACTTGGCGATCGCCAAGGACGCCAAGCGATGCAATAGCATGTGGCTGACTCTGCCAAGTTTTTTTGCATTTGTGGCATTTGATGTTGTAGTCAGGACACAGCCTAAAGACACAAACTCAACGTAATGCCCTTTTCTTATCTGCAACATCTATGATTTCTTTTAATATAGCAAAAATTTCTACAATGTCTTATTTCCCAATTAGTGTGTAACCAATACATATTTAAACTACAAACCATTTAATGAAGTTTTTTTCTTTATAGCTAACTCTTCAGCTGCAGGCTCTGGTGTGATATTTTTCCTGACCTTTGTGCCCTATTTTTTCATATTACCACGCTACGCCGATATGACTCTTGTTTCGAAAGCAGTCGCTTGCTTGCTTCCAAACTTAGCCATTGCTATGGGATCAGTGGTCCTTACAGTTTCGGAATCAACTGGTAAGAATGTATTTCCTATAGATTACATTTTAAATTATCAAATGTTTATAGATATTGAACGTTTTAACAATGTCTTTTAAAGCTAAATGAAAGCAATGTGTAAAGTGCAAATTATTTATTTTTATAATATCGTGCAAAAAACTCACTTTTTCAAATCAATAATCGTGGCAAAAGGGATGCTTTTAACGAAATCGTGTTACAAAGTTACTTTTACGCACTAGTCCGACAAGTAAATAGGAGCATCTGATTGGTGTAAAATTCTTTATTTGAACGTGATTCTTTATTTGGCGTCTTATTTCCATTGACAGTCTAAGAAATACTTTGTGCACGTGATTTTAAAATAATCATTAATATAAATAACCACCTTCAAATCATTTGAACGTGATAATAAAATAATTAATAAGCCTATCAATAAATGCCAATTTAATAAATACTTTTTTGCACGTTATTATAAAAAATAGTGTATGACAACACGTTGAAAATAGCCTTTTTTAAATTCATGAATTTATTCAACTCGTTTAAAAAAGCCTTACTTTTCACACTAGTTGCATAAATAACTATTAAGGAGAACTAGTATTAAAAAAATGGAAGGCCATTTTTCCTACTGTTTTAATTTTTGCTGAGGGCCACATTAATTATAATGGATGATGAGGAGTTTAGACCTAAATTATAATTTTTTTGTGGCTATGAATGCAAAAAAACTAGCTTGGTCATTTTTTTACTAATGGTCATTCTAACATTCTCTGAATGCAAAATGCCTTTAAAATTTAGTGCTGAAAATTTATAATTTTTCACAAGACCTTCAAAGTTATGCTTTACCCTTGTGTTGCATAATTTTTTTTTGCAAATAAATGGTTGACACCTGTAGTAAAAAGGCTAAAAGTATTTTTAATACCCTCTTCTATCAAACCATTTTAGTTATTAAAGTTAAAAATAAATTATGCTGTAACTTTTAAACCAGGGTTCTAAATTCACTGTCGCTAGTCCAAAATGCGACCGAATTCTTCAATTTTGCGACAATTAAATAAATTTAGTCGCAGTTATCGCGACTAATTTTTAAATCAGCAATTCTGAAATCCTGAAACTATGCACTGCAAATTTACGAAGTTTCTGGATAATTAAAAATGTATTTTTTTATTAAAAATAATAGCTTTCTCTAAAATGCTCCCACATAATATGCATTTGCTCCTAGTTTTTTAAATACCCAGATTGCTCCTACATTTTTTTACCCAATTTCTTAACACTGACTTAAACTAAAAGAATTGAAACACATCCACTTTTATAGATGTCAAGTCATCAGAATAGTATAATAGAACTTCCATATCATATTCTTATAATGAATCTTAAATTTACTCTTTCCTAAATTCTTTTTTCTATTCTAAAAAACTTTTTTCTATCCACAGGTACAGGAATGCAATGGTCCAACATTGGTATTCCCCCCACTCCTGATGATAAATTGAGCTTGTCTTTAGTTTTGATTATGCTTATTATTAGTGGTGTTGTCTCACTCTTTTTGACTTGGTACATTGAGAATGTGCTTCCTGGGGAATATGGTGTCCCAGAAGTCTGGTATTTCCCTTTTACTGTAAGTATTGTATTGTGATCTTATTATTTTCCTTCAATGTAAAAATATGAACTTAATCCATGTAAGTTCCCTGGAAACTTTTTTATATAATTTTGAATTAAACTTCGAATGAACACTTAAATAGATTTAAAATAATTTTAAATATATAGCTCACCGCCAAAGCATTGAGGCTCATTGCTACAATTCGGCCATTTTAGCCTTTCCTACATTTTGATTTACATACTTACTAAATTGTGTTTCAGAGTATTACTTTGCTTAATATTTTGATTTTAATTAGCACAACATATCAGAACTTCTAAGGAGTGAACTTGAATTATATAAATCATATTTTCAAAAAAAGATTTTTTAAAAATATTTAACAAAAGTGTAGAAATTATATATTTTTTTTAAAACTCTATCTTGCTTAAACATATATCAGTTTAAATAATATTACTAATTGTGTTGAAAAAAATATTTGTAATCACCAGAGCATAACCAAAGCTAGGTCCATAGTACTTTTTATAGCTAGGTCCATAGTACTTTTTTTAACTTCTTTGCTCTGGAGGTACACATAAATGGACCTTTATGGAATTCGCTTCACAACTTCATTTTACAATTTTTCTTTATACTAACTTTTATATTATAAACTAGAATGTTTAAGTTTTGGAAAAATGCCTATACCAAAGCAGCTGATTATTGATTGTATAAAATAGCGACAAAGGGAGAGGGTCCAGCAGTTTTCGGAGGTTTTTCAAAAGATATTTCAGTGGGAAAAAATTATAAAATATTTTGCTTTAAAACAAATGTTAGAATAAACTATTAATTACAAAAAACTGGCAGAACTTGTTTGTTTATTCATAGCTCATAAAATAGGTGTATTTTTGCTGCTCAAAATCTCAAATTCCACTACATCAATGTGCCTCTCAGCAAACTTTAAGAGTTTGTTTTTTCGAAGTTACTTTAGAAACTACTTTAAATTGTTTAAAATGCAGTGAAACCCCGATTTTACGTCCCCCGAATCTACGTTTTTCCCGCATTTTACGTTTTTTTCATCAGGTCCCAGCTTTTTCCGTATACTGTAATGTTAATTTAACCCGGATTGTAAGTTTGTTATTTATGGAATTTCCCGCATTTTACGTTTTCCCTGGAAAGTAAAAAAAAAGAAAAATTGTTCTAAAATAAGAAATATTTTTCCCATTCCACAGGCTCCTGTTTTCTGAAACCGGTTTTTTCTCATGGATCCTGGCTTGGCCTAGTTGGCCGTACGATGAGCTGGAAGATATCTTAGTAAAGTGGTTTAAAGAAGCTCGTGCCGTGAATGTACCTATAAATGGCGCGATACTAAGAAAAAAAAAGAGATTTTTGCATTCTATGTACTATTTCCCGTATGTACTATTTCCCGTATTTTACGTTTTTTTTACCCAGTCCCTTGAGAAACGTAAAATCGGGGTTTCACTGTATATGTTTATGTAAAGAATATGTGTAGGTTTTTTTTTATAGAGAATGAAGAGGCTTTCATCTACGAAAACTAAAAGTTAGCTTACACCCAATTTTTGCAACATTCTTTGTCGTACCATCTTTAAATAAAGTGATAACCCAAATACCCATTGCTTATTTTACAATGTATGAAACATTTTATTTTATAATATATTTTCCATGGTTGTATTTCAGCGTACTTACTGGTGCGGTCAAGAAACTAACTTTTCAGAAATGGTGCAGTTTTTTAATTCTGAAGGAGAGCGCTCTGAATACTTTGAGCAAGACCCAGTTGGGTTGATGGCAGGAATACAAATGCAAGGATTAACTAAGGTAATATTTTCCATACAATAGTGTCTCATTAATACATGAAACTAAAATTATGCATAGCATTAAAGGTAATAATAATAATAATAATAGAATTAGATACAAAATAAAATTCAAAAATGCACATAAAAATCATGCAAAAGATTGAATTTCATTTTTATTTCGGCAAATTTACTTTCTTTGTAAATTTTTTGTTGCACTCTGTCTCTTTGCATTATTTCGGTATCACTTAGTTGATATTTGATGTTGTTATAAAAGTATAATAAATTCATTGTTGATATCAGTCTATAGCATATCTTTAAAAAGTACCCTTGAAAATACTATGTATTGATGAAAAAATAGAAATCCTGGAAATATAAAGTAACAATAAAAATTCTGCTACTTTAGTTGACATACACTAAAATAAAATCCACAAATGAAAGGTATATATGTCAATGTGAAGTGCATAGCTAAAAATACCTTAAAATAATTTTTTATACAAAGCCACTTGAAATCTATGTAAAAATGTGAGAGTTATTAAAAAAAAACTATGTAATTGAGATATTACTGACATCTAAAATAATAATTTTTCAATAAGCTGTATAGTTTTTTTTTATTCTGTTTATTAATAAGATTTCAAATATTATGCTTTCATTAGGTATTTAAAAAGTCCAATGCACCAGCAGTAAATAACATGAACCTGAACATGTATCGAAGTAATATAACAGTTTTGCTTGGTCATAACGGAGCTGGAAAAAGTACTACAATATCAATGCTCACTGGTATGAATTGCTTAATTATAAAGATTATTATTTTCTTACTACTACTACTACTACTCGGCGCAACAGCCCATTACTGGGCCAAGGCCTGCTGTGCCCATTTCAGCTTTCGTGCCCTAGGGCTCTGGGGTGCTAGGCATATGTCCCAGTTAGGTGGTCAGCCTCACGCGGAACCCCCAGTGTTTAGTTCTCAAGCATGCTTGGTACCCATTTTATCGACCCACTCAAGGGATGAAAGGATGGGTCAACCTCGCCCAATCCGGGATTCGATCCCCGGACCTGTGGCGTGGCAATGCGAAGCACTACCACTAAGCCACTGGGCCTCTATTATTTTCTTAATTTTTCTTATTTTGTTTGTGTATTTCGTTTCTCTTCAGTAAGTCTGTTACCTCTTTAACAAATAATAATTCTGTCAATGTGATATCAAATTTTTGTAGTGTTCTTTTCAAAAACCACTGTATTGGTAGCCATGAAATACTTATTACAATAAATATATCGGAATATACTGGTAATACTATAGAAATCCCCCTTAAATAGCAGACACACCCAATAATGTACAGTTGTTGTGTTGAAACTTGTTTCATAAGAAACACTGTAAATTTGAAAGTCGAACCTTTTTTTTTTTTACAAAAATTACCATTGAGGAAAAACATCAATCATTTGAAGAAAAAGTATTCATCCTTAAGTTGCAGTGAAATGGCTATGTGCTTTTCGAACTGTGTTTATCATTTATATCCATGTTCAATAAACTTAATTTTTCATTAAATTACATGTTTATTTTAAAACTGAAAAAGCGGTAATCCTCTTCAATAACGAAGAAACTTTTTATCTCTGTTCTTTCTCGTTGCTAGTTTCAATATGTCATCCTACCTTTGTGAAAATAACCTTTCTAATAAGAATCTGTATATAGTCTAACTTAATAAAATAATCGTGGTTAATTTTATAATCAAACACTTTATACATCACTGTTTCGTAAAGGGTTAAAATATAATCTGTAAAGCATAGTTTAGTTTTATGAGATTTAATCTGAATTTTGCTTTATATAATTAAGTTGTTTTTTTTTGTTCTAGGTCTAATTCCTCCTACTTCTGGTACAGCCAATGTAAATGGGTATGATATTAGAGAAGAAATCGGCAATGTACACTCTAATTTAGGAATCTGCCCTCAACATGATGTACTGTTTGATGAGCTCACTGTTGAGGAACATTTGTACTTCTTCTGCAAGGTTAGCCATTAATTTCAATTTATCTTTTGTTTCATAATTCATTTTGATTAAAATTCCTAGATCCAGATTGTTGTAGTCAGACAATGGGCTAGATTCAAAATGGTAGAAAGTGGTGTAAAGTAAAATCTATAGAACAAAAGGTATTAAAACAGGTCTGCAAGTCCTGTATTTGGGAAGCTATCAATAATTCCTGAAATTATGCAAAACAAGAAAGTTACTATTTGTTGCATTTACTGAACTTATAGAGCAGTTTCTACAACTTAAGAATTGACTCTTTTCTGTATCTTGTACCGTTATTAGTTTTTGAAACTCGAAATTAAATTCATTTGCAAACAAAATTTGAAAAGCGGCCATTAGAATTAAATTTCATAAACTAAAATATTTGAAGAGCTTAGTGGAAGAACGTGCAAAGTGACATTTTAGAAAAAATGGAGATTTTTGTGCCAATGAACATATTACTAACTTCTTTAACGATAAAATTTTCAACTTTTTCATCAACTTTAAGTTTAGTATATTTTTTACAGTTAGCAAGTTTTGTTTTTAACAGATCTGAGTGCAAACTAAAAACTTCAAAGCTCATTTTCTCGTTGCCATCTTTTTATCACTTAGCACGTTCTTCCACTAAGCTCTTCATTTGTTTGAAATTTTTATGGAGAAAGGCATTTAACGCATTTCTCAGATTAAAAAATTATGAAAAAAATGCTTTTATGCCACTCTGGGATAAACTGATGCTTAGAAAACAATCTATAATTGAAATCATTATAGATCAGCTCATAAATATTAGCTAGAGATAACATTTCAGGCATAGAAGCGTACCTAGTTTTGGCGTCCATTTGATATATAGAATCATAGCTTATGGCCTAAAAGAGAAAAAAAAAACCTAAAACTATTTAACATTTGTATACTGTAAAGAGGGATTTTTTAATCAATTCAGAATGGGGTTGTTTCACGTCGTGGGTGGCAACAGCTCCGCGGTCTTGTTGTCATTTTTCTGGAATTACTTTTGTTTTGGTATTCGACAGTGAGTTTTCTAAGAATATTTTAGTTATTGCTTTTTTAAAATGCCAACTTCTTGCTGTGCTGTTGGTCGTTCAAATAAAATATCAGTAAAAGAATAAAGAAAAGTTTAAAAAAAGTAATAAAGAAAAGTTTCTTTTCATCTATTTACGCATTCTGAGCCTATTTGCATGTTGTAAAGAACTCAGAATCGAAGGAAAAGTACGTTCATTTTGAGAATAAAAATCGAAACAACCGATGAAATCGCAGTACGGAAAAAATTGAAACAAAATCGTTACATCAGATGAAACATTCCCATTTATATATATACATACTATTTTTTTTAAGCTTAAAGGTTACATAGCTGATATGGTACCCTCTGAAATCGACCGCATTTTGAGCTGTCTGAAGTTGGATGATAAACGCTACTCCCAAGCCCATTCTTTATCCGGGGGCTGGAGAAGAAGACTGTCAGTTGGCATTGCTCTTGTTGGAGGGTCACAGGTATTTATTAATTAAATATGTTTCTTGTAATGAATAATATATTTTTTTAATAATTCTTAAAATACTTCTAGTAAACATGTTTAAGCTACATGATATTCATTTACTACATGTTTGTACAATTTAAAAGAGTAAATAATAGTTATTTAATTTCATTCTTTATATTTTTTTAAAAACATTTGAAATTGTGAGTATATTTTATTTCTTTTTTTATCTGATATTAGTGATATTTTTTATAGTGAGTCTTAGCTATGCAAAGTTTTTTCGAGTGTTGGATACATCCCTTTGTTTGTGAGTTCAAGCTCTGCTTGCAAAATGAAGTAGCAATGAAACTCTTTGGAGTCGAAGACTCCCTGTGTACGCTAATGGTGACTGATGTTTATAGTCGATCATATTTACATTCTTCCAAGTTCCTATACAAAATCAATACCTCGGGGGGTGACAAGCCAATTCTGGGATCCTTTGCTTGGCCTCTGTTTCTAAAAAATTAGAAGATTCCACATACGGTCGTAGTGCTGCCCTATATCACAATGCTCTCAAATGAGGGAAGCTAAGTAATAGACTCGAACAAGGAACTTGTGTAGTAGACTTGAGCGAGAGAGCGTAATAGGGTTGCTGCCCTCTACTGTGCTGCATGAGATAGCAATGAAGTTTTCAGCATCAGTGTTGAGAACGGCTCCTACTGCCGCATCACTTCAGAGATTTGGGGTTGGTACAAAATGCTCATAAACAGAGGTGGCCTTAACTCCACAATACCCTTCACATATAAAGACAAAATTGCCATCATCAATCCAAAAAGAATCATATGATGTCCAGATTGTATTTTTATGTGTATTTTAAAGACATTTTTATCTTACATTTAAATAAATTCTTATAACTTATTAAATAATATGTCCAATAGATTGTAATATTAGATGAGCCCACATCTGGGATGGATCCTTTTAACAGAAGATCCTTGTGGGATGTCCTACAAGCGGAAAAGGAGTATCGCACCATTCTTCTGACAACCCACTTCATGGAAGAGGCAGATGTGCTCGGGGACAGAATTGCCATCATGGCAAATGGGGAAGTCCAGTGCTGTGGGTCACCCTTGTTTTTAAAGAAAAAATATGGTATGTAGCTTTTATTTATTTAGTTATTAGTAATTGCTCAATTTTTTATTTATTTTTGGCTTGATTAAGGAAAACTAAATCCATTGAAAATGAACAAAACAAGTAGAACAGATATGAAGAGGTACGAGTCGGTCCGGTTTTGATCCCAGCACCTCTTGCACGCAAACCCTATACTGAACCGTCTGCGACAAAGTATATATTCGCTCACGAGGGCTAGTATTGGGTATTTGTGCTGACCGCCACAGTACTCCCCTTCCAGTGAGTCGGAAGAAGAACGGCTAATGTTGGGTGTTAATGCTGCGTGTAGTGAGTCTCAGGGCTTTGCTGCCTGCTTTGAATCTCTAGACTTAGGTTGTCAGATGTGCGCCCTCAGATGGCACCACGTAGGATGCCATCTCTGAAGAGGTACGAGTCGGTCCGGTTTTAATCCCAGCACCTCTTGCATGCAAACCCAATACTGAACCGTCTGCGACAAAGTATATATTCGCTCACGAGGGCTAGTATTGGGTATTTGTGCTGACCGCCACAGTACTCCCCTTCCAGTGAGTCGGAAGAAGAACGGCTAATGTTGGGTGTTAATGCTGCGTGTAGTGAGTCTCAGGGCTTTGCTGCCTGCTTTGAATCTCTAGACTTAGGTTGTCAGATGTGCGCCCTCAGATGGCGCCACGTAGGATGCCATCTCTGAAGAGGTACGAGTCGGTCCGGTTTTAATCCCAGCACCTCTTGCATGCAAACCCAATACTGAACCGTCTGCGACAAAGTATATATTCGCTCACGAGGGCTAGTATTGGGTATTTGTGCTGACCGCCACAGTACTCCCCTTCCAGTGAGTCGGAAGAAGAACGGCTAATGTTGGGTGTTAATGCTGCGTGTAGTGAGTCTCAGGGCTTTGCTGCCTGCTTTGAATCTCTGGACTTAGGTTGTCAGATGTGCGCCCTCAGATGGCGCCACGTAGGATGCCATCTCTGAAGAGGTACGGGTCGGTCCGGCTTTGATCCCAGTACCTCTTACATGCGAATCCCATACTGAAACGTTTGCGACAAAGTAATTACTCGGTCACAAGGACTAGTACTGTGTATTTGTGCTGACCACCACAAGATACTAAAGATGCAGACATCAAAAGAATAAAGTTAATGAAAAGTTTTAAAATAGGACATTCCGTTAGAGAGATGAGCCCTGATTCCCAGTAGAGCTGGCACAGCCTTCCTTTGATTCTCGCATGCAAGGGAATCCACTAGAAGAAAAATGTTTTGGCTGAAGATTGTTTTAAAATACTGCCTCTTTTCTTCAAGAAGGTTGGAGTTTTTATACTTTGCATATTAGTAATACGCTGTATGGCAGAGCTTGAGTCAACTAGTATCACTGCCTTCAAGAGGAGTCCTGTGTATTATCAGTTCAGCTAGCGATATGTCAATTGCTGTAGTTAATGAATCAAAGTTGGACATGATATTTCCTACGAGAACATTTTGTTTTGTTTATGTGATGTTTCCCTTAAATCATTAATTATAGCTAAATTTTAACCATTAACTGTTATCAATGGGTTTCACAGGCTCCTCCTACTTAGTTTGGGTTGACTATGATTTCCATGTTGCAAAAAAAAAACCTTGACTCAGTCGGGGATAATTCGTCGGATTGACTCAGTCATGGAATTTACATATCTCTGTCAGGGATATGTCAATTGCTGTTGTTACTGCATCAAAGTTGGACATGATATTTCCTATGGGAGCATTTTGTTTTGTTTATCTATATGTTACGCTGTAATAATTTATTATAGCCAATTTTTTTAACCATTATCCGTTATCAATGGGTTTCATACACTCCTCCTACTTAGTTTGAGTATTTTTGAAAAAACGTCTACTTCTAATTAAGAAAGCTATAAAAAAATTTTAGCTCATATTTAAAATGTATGGCATTTATCTACAAATATCATTTGATTATCCAGAAATATCATGTAAAGTTATTTGTTTTTAGAGGAAATATAAGCATTGTTTTTTATATTATTTTTGTCAAAGCTTTTTACTTTTGATGCACCAACTTTAAAACATTAAGATTCATTAATCTATATACATAAAAGGCAACTTCCGTTTGTTTGTTTGTATAAGACACGAGATCTAAAGAACCACGCAACAGATTGTCACGAAATTTGGCACAAAAATTCATCTCATCTCCGGAACAAACATAGGCTAAGAATTTTTCGAATCAGACCATTCCTTCTATCGTTTCGAACGTTTTTCTGAAAAAACTACACCACTTTGGCTCAAATTTGATCATTTTTTTACTTTCCTGATGCCATCGGCTGAAAAAATTAAATAAAACTTTTAACGAAAACATTTAAAATTCAAAATGTTTATTTTATTCTGTTGCCATTAACTTCAGAAACTAAATTCATTATTTGAAAAATAATTGACATGTTTCAAGTGACGTAATTCCGACAGTCTCCATTCCCGGATTTTATTGTGGGTTTATTTGATGATTTTTTCATTGATTTTTCTGTTGACTGCATGTATGCATATTTAAGCAATAAATTTATCGTTAAGCTATTACTGAACTATGATGGTTAATAAAGGCCGTCGCACTAGAGCTGCATATTAGGGTTTATGTCTTTATTTTTTCGCCAAATACGTTGCCAAACTCGCCAAATTATTAACTAAAACTCTCCAAATGGGCATTTTTTTTATAAATAATTTATAAGCTGGTTGGTTGTTCGAAGGTCATTGTGTTAGAGCTGTATAATGGGTGTGTTTGTAGCTATATCTAATTTCTCGCTAAATTTTTTCCCAAACCGCCCAAATGAGCTAAAAGGTTTTATATTTATGAGGGAATTGTGATGACATTTATGAGGGCAGTTTATAGCGTATTTTTCATTTTGGAAAGAAAAAAAATAGTTAAATTGACTGTTAAATTATTTTTCCACCTCTACCCGTGCAACGTCGGGTATAACAGATATCTGTTTGATATTCTTCTCTTGATTCTTCAATATATAGAAAAATACGTTAAATTTATTTTTTATATCTTCTCTCTTTAGGTGCTGGCTATCATTTAGTAATGGTAAAAGAAGCTGCCTGCGATGTTTCTATAGTTACAAAGCTTGTACAATCTCATGTTCCGAATGCTGAAATGTCAAGTAATATAGGCACAGAGCTGAAATATGTCCTTCCTCATGAAAATAGTGACTTGTTTCATGCCCTATTTTCCGAATTAGAAAGTAGAAAGAAGGAATTGAACATATCTGGTTATGGAGCATCTATAACAACTATGGAAGAAGTATTTATAAAGTATGTTTAGTTATTTTAGCTGTTATGTTGTATTGCCTCCAATTTTAATACTATATTTATCTTATCTTTTTTAATAGATGTTGATCATGAATATCAAACAGTTTGTGTTAATTGTTAATTTAAATTGGAAGATTATATGTATCTTCTACCAGCTTTCTTCAATTTATGAGCATTTAAATTTTCTGTTTGTTAATGAATAATGAATGAATAATGATCGAATGCTTGACAATCGTTTTGATAGATTGTTGTGTAATAAGAAAGGTGTATTTCCAAGAAACATTTTAAAAGCATTATTTGAAGGATGTCTAAGATTTAAATTTTTTTAATAGGTTATTACCTGACTCGTATGAAAGGAATAAGTATTAATAATGTCATGTTCGATACTTATATTTTGTTCCTAATACACATAATAAAATAGAGGGGAAATGTATGTTTGTATTGCTACTATATATTAATATTTAATTATTCATGCTAGTCACTGCTAAAACTTATTCTGCAGAATATTTTGAATTGATTGTTCATAACTGTGTGTAAATACAACTGATTCAAATGAAGTGAATACTAAAAATATTAAACCCTGCTCACGTGTTCACTTAAGAGGGATTGTCAGTCCCATAGAGCTAATGCATTAGTTTTGTAATCATAACTTCCGCAGAAGTATTGCTTTGCCATGTTAGCCCTTTTTCCCCCGGTATGGGAATCAACATAACATCCAAAATGAAACAAATTTTTGAAACGATAATGTTATCTAGCTATTTAATTATATATTTTTGAAGTTTTAAAATGCCAAACATTACAGCAGATGGCGACACTATTTTAAAACTTTATTAATTAATAATTAAATAACCGGATGTTATTTTCTTTTCAATTTTGTTTTAAATGGATTTTATGATGATTCCCATACCTGGGGAAAAAGGGCTAACATGGCAAAACAATACTTCTGCGGAAGTTATGATTACAAAACTAATGCATTACTCTATGGGACTGACAGTCCCTCTTAAATGAAAACTAAAGTAATTTGAAATGCGCACGTAATTATATTTTGCAAATATTTGTTAACAATTATTTTTTTGTTATTCTAGAGTTGGTCGCCAACACCACAAAAATGACATAGCCGAGACTCTGCTTTCAAAAGATCCCCTTCCACCGAAAGAGTCATCTGCTGACAGTGGAGTTCATATAAACGCACCTGACAATGATGATTCTAGTAATTTTTTAGTTTTTATATTTTATTTAAAAAAATATATTTTCTAAATGGTTTCAGCAAGCTGTCCAATAACATGAAATGATTTGAAATATTAATAAACTTTTTAGCGGCCTCTATAAATACTCATAATTTTCTATTTACCAGATGAAAGGGGTACATTTCCATTTCTCTAACTTTAAGAAAGCCTAAAATCTTTTGACTTTCTCAATTCTTTTGTATACGATACTCAATTTGGCATATTTTAGTTAACAAATTAACTTTCTTTCTTCTCGCTCCTGTGATATTTCCAGGCTTGAGTGTTCAGTGGAAATAATAAGTTACTACTTAAGCTAGTAGCCAATGTGTTTAAAACTAATTCATTTCTTTTGCTCAGAAAATCTTTTATTTCTCATTTTACACACCAAAAGAAAATGAATATATTTTAATTGATATATATTGTTCATACACATATTTTTATCTGATTTTCAGGGTTAAAAAAATAGTCACTTTTGTTAATGTTTTTTTTTTAATTATCTGATCGTTAAGGGTTTAATTTTGATTCATAACTTTACAAAAAAAATGCAAAAACAAAACTAATATTTACTCTGCAGAAAAGTCATATTTTGGATACCTATTTATTACAAAAAAAGTATGATTTTTATCCAGTCAATTGTTCTAACTTAATATTCAATTCTCAGGTACAGATGTTGACATCCAAAGTGTAGAAGACCAAATGGAAGAGAAAAACACAGGAATAAAATTATTTTTCCAACATTTGCATGCTCTCTTGGAAAAACGAGTTCTTCACTCTCTAAGAAACTGGACATTAACCATTTCACAACTACTCCTTCCACCATTCTTTCTCATTCTTACACTTGTGATGATTAAAACCTTACCCAAATATAGCCTAGCGCCTTCATTACCGTTGAACATCGCATCATATCGTGGGACTGAAATTCCATTTCTGGTGAACACCGAATTCAATGAAACAAGGACACTTGGCAATATTTTCCGTTCACAGTTCAGTGGTGTAGATGTTCCGGTTTTCCTGAACTCAAGTTCGACCAATATAACCTCTTATCTTGTGAACGAAGCTGAAAAGGATCTCGGTAAATTTAACTTGCATAATATGGTCGCTGGTACGTTCGATAAAAATGCTTCCTCGAATGAGTTAAAGATCACATCATTGTTCAATGATCAGGCATATCATTCTCCTGCAATTGCTCTATTGGAAATGGATAAGGCCTTGTTGAAGTATTGGACAAACGACTCTTTCACATTTGCAGTTACCAATCACCCATTGCCAAAAACTCTGTCTGAAAAGGTAATTGCATTAATTCTCCTGCTATTGCACTAATATTTAAAATAATGGGGTTGTTTCAAGGAGGATCTGGCAATAGCTCTGCGGTTTTGTTTTCATGTCTCTCAAATTACTTTTGTTGATATTCGAAATTGAGTTTTCTAAGAATAAGTTATTTTAGTTGTTATTTTTTAAGATCACAACTTCTTGCTGTGCTGTTGGTTGTTTTAATCATTTATCAAGCAAAACTTGCATTGAAAGAAGTTGGAATTTTAAAAAATTAACAACTAAAATAATCTCTTCGAAATCTTACTCCTGAATACCAAAACAACTGTAATTCGAGAGACATGAAAACAAAACCGCAGAGCTATTGCCAACTCCATTATATTTATTGTTAATAAAAATTATCATTATTATTTAAAAATTATTGTTTTAATTACATATAATTATTTATATTTATTATTTAATAATTATTATTTATTTGATATTATCATTTAATACTTGTTATTTTAAAATATAATAATTTTTTCCCTAAATTATAGTTTATCTTATATTTGGTCTCAAAATATACAAAATATCATTGATTGTTTAGTTAGAAGTAACTAAATAATACTAATTTATTTTACTAACTGTAGAAGGAGATATTTTTGTTTTTATAAATAAAATTTTTGGCTGTCATAATAAATAATATTCAAGTTTGCACAAACTCTTCTTTTGGTGTTGTATAAAAGTTTTAGTTTAGTGGAATGTTAGAAAATAATTATACCAAATTATAATGCATTGATATTGTAGATAAAATCTTCTGCTTATAGATACCAGGTCAGAAAATATTTTGCTTTAAGACTTTTTGCCTTTATTTAAGTTAGTTGGCATTTATTTAAGTGAGTTTTAAGTTGTTTATGTGAGTTTGCACTTATTGAAGTGCAAAATCTTAAAGTTTATCTGGAGGAACTATATAAAATTTATTATGCACATGCTATCTCTTAGAGAAGTCCGTTTAAAGTTATAAATACACTTTGATAAAAAGCATTTTTTTATCCTTCAGAAAACATAAAAAATATCAAGAATTTTGCTTGCAACGTTAGGTGTAACTTCAAAGGATGATAAAATATGTGCTTTTACAATGTCATTTTACAAAACATAAAAAAACCCGATAAGCTGGTGTTTTGTTTGTATATTTCTACTGTTTGAAATAATATTACTTTACTGTTAATAGAAGTTTTTAATAAAATTGTTTATACACTGCGATGCAAAAGTTTAGACAATGACTTCATTTAGCTGTAAAATTTAGAATTGTGATAGTAGAATTACAAAAAAAAAACTAAACATATTAAAAATATATTTTGAAATGCTATAATTGAAACATAATTGTTTGATTTGCTATAGCAATAATTTTTTTCGTAAAATAAAAATTTGTATGATGCAAAAGTTTAGACACAAATACGAGATTATGTTAATTAAAACTAGACAATGGCCTAATTTCGCAATTTTATTGATGAATTGTATTTTTTTCATATGATAAATTAAAAAAACACGATATCCAGTGAACTAAACATATTTAATAACAATATTGGTTCCATTTTACTCCAAACAGACAATATAGCCACTCTAAATCTTTATTCAAATCATATTTGCTTCAAATGTACAATTAAACATCTCTAAATACGAACCGAATACCTACCAATCCATCACCTTAAAGTGTTGGCACAAACTCCTGGATTTAGAAACATGCATTGACCGATTTTCTTGATGAAAAGTGCAGTCTTTCCCATAATAAAATCATAAAATAGCGACATATTATACTTTTTTGCAATTTAGTATAATGCAGAGATAGTCTTCAAAAACGACAAAAAAGTCTGTCTCATCAACGTATTTCTCTCCACACCATTATAAACGTTCCACCTTGATGCTAGAGTTTTTGAGGGGAAAAACCTGTGTTTTCAAAAGCTTATTTTTCAATATTCGGTTAAACCGAACATGTTTAAATAGCACTAAAGAGACCAGTTAAATTGTAACCGGTTCAAAGAAACCTGTTTTCTCAAGAAATTTTAAATTTCAGTATAAAGAAGGAACTTTTGCAATGGTGTGGAGTGAATTTACGTTAAAATTATCTACTTTTTATTGTCGTTTTTGAAGAGGTGACTATCTCTGCATTGTACTAAAGTGCAAAATAGAATATGTCGCTATTTTGTGATTTTATATGGGAAAGACTGCACTTTTCATCAAGAAAATCGGTCAATGCATGTCTCTAAATCCACGAATTCGTGTCAAAACTTTAAGGTTATGGACTGGTAGGCATTCAGTTCGTATTTAGAGATGTTTAATTGTAAATTTGAAGCAAATATGATTTGAATAATGATTTAAAGTGGCTATATTGTGTGTTTGGCGTAAAATTGAACCGATATTGTTATTAAATCTGTTTAGTTCACTGGAAATCTTTTTTTTTTATTTATCATATGAAAAAAATACAATTCATCAATAAAATTGCAAAATTAGGCCATTATCATCTTTAAATTAGCATAATCTCGTATTTGTGTCAACTTTTGCATCATACAAATTTTTATTTTATGAAAAAAAAATATTCCTATAGCAAATCAAACAATTATGTTTCAATTATAGCTTTTCCATATATATTTTTAATTAATGTTTAATGTTTAGGTTTTTTTTGTAATTCTACTATCACAATTCTAAATTTTACAGCTAAATGAAGTCATTGTCTAAACTTTTGCATCGCAGTGTATTGTTTTTTTTAAAAAAATAACTATTTTTTAGATGTTGGATATAAATATAAATTGCCCTTTGTAATTAATTTCAAATATTTTAATGTTTAACTAACATGTTGACATATTACTGTAATAACATACTATATATAGTCATTATAAAGTGTCTCTAAAATTGTTTATAAAATATTTAAAACACAAAAGGTAGGATTTTGTTTGTATGGGTTTTTGAAGGCATTAGAGACCATCATTTATGTTTTTATAAAAATTTATATTATAATTTAGACTTTTTTTATTAAGATAGTTCAATCTTCACTGGTGAATACTAATATATAAAGCAAGCATTCTCACTTTCTAAATCTACATTTTAAAAGAACTAAATTTTTGAATTAGTAATTTCTTTATTCTTTTATATTCTTATCCTCAGGGAAAACAACAACAAACTGATCAAACCATCTCATACCAAATCGCCCAGGACATTATGTTTGGAATGTCATTTCTCATTGCCAGTTTCGCTGTCTTCATTATTAAAGAAAGATCTTCGAATTCTAAACACCTTCAGCGAGTCAGTGGTGTCAATCTTTTCTCTTACTGGTTGGCATCATTCATGTGGGACTTTCTTAATTATCTTATTCCTTGCTGTTTGGTTCTGCTGGTGTTCCAAGGTTTTGGGACAGAAGGCCTTAGTTCTGGTGAAGAGCAAGGTATGCATCATAATTTGCTGATTTTTGAAATTATATTAGATAGTTTATATGTAGATACAGTTTTATAGGTAGATACTGCCTGTTCACACTTAGAAAAAGATCTACAAGTCAAATAAAAAAAAATAAGAAGAAAAGGTTAAGGGGCAAATATCTTATTGGATTATGAATATGGGATACAAGAATGTGAAAAAAAAATATGGAATGCTAATATAATAAAAATATGGATGCTATATGATCAATTTTAATATGGATCAATTATTGGAAATAAATTCATCCATTAACCCTTATTCTCATGATCATCGATTTTTTTTTTAATTTTTCTAATTTTCAATTTTTTTTTGTTTTTTTACAGCTAAAATAAAGATTATTTAGTGTAACCTTTCTAAAATAATTAGTGCAGTAATTAATTAGAGTTTTGTAAAAGGTAGCATAGATGCAACCTTCAGTTTTTAGCTTGTATGTTTTCCAAAAACAGTGGTAATCCAACATTAAGCAATTTTTTGAAACTACAGAACATAAGAAATGTGAAAAATATTTTTCAAAGTAAAAAAAATTAATATGAAAAATAATTCAATGAAATTTCCTTGTACAGACGATGATACATGATGCACAAACACAACAACCCAACACGTTACCTTCCTCTAAAACAAAAATAATTTTAACTTTGTACATTTTTTCACTCTGAACGAAGTTTCTATACTGTTTTTCTAACAAATAACAATGCAACATACTCGCTGACGTCACTTAACAAACAGAAAGTAGGGGAAAACCCCAGGTAGCATATATGCTACTTTATGAGAATAAGGGTTAAAAAGGATTTGGAGTTGTTTATTACAACTAAGGTGTTTGCTTTAGAATTAAATGCCGACATGCACTATACTAAATTTCAATATTCTGGTCGTTATTAGATAATTAAGATTATTAGAACTATTGATATATCTTGCTTTAAATTTATACTTTTTTTAATTATTGCAACTTACCTGTATGTTTATTTTATTAATTTGTCAGCTTGCAATTTTCAAAAATTATCCAAACCACTGGATTATTAAATTTGACTTGTAGCTTTTGTTTGAAGTCTCTAAATCCACGAATTCGTGCCAAAACTTTAAGGTTATGGACTGGTAGGCATTCAGTTCGTATTAAGAGATGTTTCATTGTAAATTTGAAGCAAATATGATTTGAATAAAGATTTAAAGTGGCTATATTGTGTGTTTGGTGTAAAATTGAACCAATATTGTTATTAAATCTGTTTAGTTCACTGGCAATCGTGGTTTTTTTTTATTTATCATATGAAAAAAATACAATTCATCAATAAAATTGCAAAATTAGGCCATTATCTTCTTTAAATTAGCATAATCTCGTATTTGTGTCAACTTTTGCATCATACAAATTTTTATTTTATGAAAAAAAATATATTCCTATAGCAAATCAAACAATTATGTTTCAATTATAGCTTTTCCATATATATTTTTAATGTTTAGGTTTTTTTTTGTAATTCTACTATCACAATTCTAAATTTTACAGCTAAATGAAGTCATTGTCTAAACTTTTGCATCGCAGTGTATTACTTAGTTTTTTAGCTTCCACACTACGTTTATAACGTAAAAAGTGGAAGGTTTTATAATCGTTCAGTCCGTCTGTCTGTCCGTCCGTCTGTCTGTCACCCACTTTCACAGAAAGAACCACAAGTCCCACAGACAAGTGGGATACGTCATTTTAAAGCAAAAAATCAGATTAGGCTACATGCCAAATTTCATTAAAAAATTTAAACTAGAAGCTTATTTAAAATTTAAATAACTAAAAATTTAATCTACATTGAAATAACATGCAAATTCCATTTTTATTCAATATTTTCACTGTTGCCATTTCGTTAAACGTACGAGAAACTTTTGTTAAAATAAAAATACACTTTTGAAAAAATATTTATTTATGTGATATACTTCGGTTTGGATTGTTGTATTATCACAATAGAGTTCTTTTAATGGTTCTATATATATGTATGTAGAAAGATGCATAGAGAATTCTAACTTAACATAAAAAAAAATATGCTAAGTTTCGCTTTTATTTTTAAAGCATCAATTGTACAAATTATAAATTTTTTGAACTGTAAATTAATTTAACAAATTATAAATAAGTGAATTTTCGAAAGAAATGTAAATGGGAAATTGTGGCGACAAAAATATTTATTAAAAAAGATTACATCATTATTCTTCGAACTTCAAACAAATTTAGCAAACGATAAAGTCTAATTATTAAATCTGAGAAACAGATTAATGAAAATAGTTAATTTTGGCGTTTAAAAGTTTGAATTACAAATAGCTAAAGGCCCTGTTTTTATTAGAATTAAATCACATTTGCCATTCGCAACAATCGCTCGAGAAACTTTAATTCTTTTAGACAATAAATTAAAATAAATTTATTTTTGCAACATCGATCAGTTTGAAATGACGTCAAATATATTTCACAACGGAATCCTTGTATGGTGATATGAAATGTTTTCATTCTATTTAAAAGCGAGGAATATGACATATTTATTCTTTAAAATATAAATTAATTTTTGCAAACGATAAGTATTAATTATTGAATTTTCGAAATAAAATAAATGAAACTAGCCAAATTTAGCTTGTAAATGTTAAATATAGAATTAATGTTGTGTTTGGCGCGTTTTTTCCTGTTAAACACAAATATGTGGAAGCGAGTTAAGTGACAGATTCTGTTACAAACCTACTTGTTTTAAAAAAATAACTATTTTTTAGATGTTGGATATAAATATAAATTGCCCTTTGTAATTAATTTCAAATATTTTAATGTTTAACTAACATGTTGACATATTACTGTAATAACATACTACATAGTAGTTATTTTCAATAATGACATTGAATTAAACTAAGATTCTTAATACTCTATAGGCCGTTTGTTCTTACTTTTCTTCATCCATGGATTCTCAGCATTGCCATTTGTGTACTGCTGCACTTTCCTTTTTCTTTCACCATCGACAGCATATGTCCGACTCAGCTTATTCAATATACTATTTGGTAAGTTTAAACTAGAATTTTGTGCACAATATTTATAAATGATAGCAAATAATAACTTTTTTAAAAAAAATATAACCTGTCTCAAATATCATAATTAACTTTAAATTTGATGCTGCCACTTGCTTTAATTTTTTGATCAATTTTCCATACTGTGAACCTTGGTGTAATTTAAATAAATTTCAGTAGTAGTTATTTTTAACATAAATTTGTATGCAGTTTGGAAGCCCACAACCAGTTAAGTGTGTTGGTTGATAAAACGCTTAAAATCATGATTTGTTATGCATTTGTAAATAGTAGCTAATTAGAAACTTTTATAATAAATCTATATTTTAAAAAAAGTAATTCTAGACAACATTTTAATTTAAAAGCAGCTAACTTCAGATAATTTCTCATGTTTCTATAGGTATTGCTTCTTTGTTGACAATCACCATCTTGGAAATTCCATATTTGGGCACCGAATATGTTGCAAAGCCGTTGGATGTCCTCTTTTCGTTGCTGATTCCAAACTTCAGTTTGGGACGTGCAGTGAGCAACTTGTATCAAAACCACCAATTCAATGGTTTGTGCAACCATAAAGAGGTCAAATGGGCTTGCGAATTGGAAGTTCCACCTATCTTTGATTTGGTAAAGCCGTGTTGCAAAGGTTTGTTGATTTTGATACAAGGGTATAATAAGTATTAATTATTTTCCAAAAATACTATACCTACAGTTTTTACATTCTCAAGTCTACAGTAATAAAGTTTAATGACTGATATATAATGCCAAATCTTTTTCATAACATCTTGAGTGAATTACTTATTATTGAGTTACATTAAGGCTTACAATGCTATAATAAAGTGTTTCAATTATAGTAAAAATGAAGTTTGTATTATAAAACCAAAAGCTAAAATTTCAGAAAATAAATACATCAAAGCTGTCAAAGTCTCAGTGCAGGTTGAATTGCATTAAATGCATGTAACAAAAGGTTTTAGTAATAAAACAATGACTTACTACAGTAGTAAGGTAGCTTTTATTTTTTGAATATATTTTATTCATCTCTATTTTGGAAATAAAACAATATTTCTTGTTTTGAAACTTTTTAGAGGTTTCCACTGCGAGTAACAATGTATCCTAAACTATTAAGCCTATAAATTTTTTTTATTTGTCAAATCCCCTTTTTTTTCCTATTTATCTTCTTTTAACCTATAGCAAGTATGTAGCGTTTATTTTGACATTGCGAATTTAACCTTGCAGCATTGATTATTTTTATCATTATAGATACATAATGGTTATGGTTATTCTAATATTTTTAGGCAAATGTGACGACGAATGCTTTCCTTGGGAGGAACACTACTTATCCTGGACCTCCCCTGGCATTGGAAAGCAACTTGTCTTTTTCGTCATCCAATCTGTCATCTACACTTGCCTACTCATCATGTGTGAAAAAAACCTCTTCAGGTACAATAATAGTTATTTATGCAACAAGTGTGAAAAGTAATACTTTTTAAAACGAGTGGATTTTATTTCACGAGCGAGGTACGAGCGAGTGAAATAATGACACATGTTTTAAAAAGTTTACTTTTCACACGTGTTTCATAAACTAATATTTTTAATTACGTGAAAAAAATCAAATCTCATTGGTTCAAAAATAATTCATGTGCTAATTTTTTTACGTAAAGGAGATCGGCATCGGTAAATCTCTGGAACTACAAAAGGCAAACTTATTTTTTAGTTTAAAGTCAAACATTTGAACATGGATACTGATTCAAAAATAAATAAATAATAAAATTTACGCGCATAATATTTATAAATAAAACAGATCAATAAATTTCAATATTTTATGAATATTATGAAATAGAAATTTTACTTGAAATGTTGGCATCTTATGAAAAGAGTGAAAAAAAGTACTTTTTTCACTGCTTTTGGGTGAAAAAAAGTAATTTTTTATCACTGTTTCTAAAAAGTATAACTTTTCGCACGCGTCTGATATTAAAATTATAGTGTAAAAAGCGGATTTTTTTCACGCAATTATAAAAAATATATTAGTAAGAATAGGAATTTAAGGTGCATTGAAACAAGAACTTTAAAATAGTTTTTGAGGCAAAGTATTTAAAATATATATTGGATGCAGAAGCATTCGCGCCATTGCAATCTGACGGTCCAAAAAAAAACTCCTATGTTTTTTATAAAGATTATAAAATTTGACTTACTGTTGTGGGAACTGAGAAGGGAGGAGATGCAAGGTTCAAGCAGCATACAACTTTAATATTTACATAAATCAACAACTACATGGACCGCAGACCAGAAAGCTATACAATCAACACGTCACCTAACGACCAGAGCCGTTGGTCCCTGATTCAGTTCCCCCCAAACGCAAGAGGTTGCAGTGCCATCTATCGGCACTATACCCTCACTACCACACTGTTATTTTTTTTCTTCAGATATTAGCATGCTAAAAAGTCATATCATTATGTTATATACGATTTATAAACATGATAAAATATTGCAAGATTTCAGAAATTTCAAGGTTGGCAAGTCTGTGTATATCATTATTTTAATTTATCTCATAAATGATTTAAAAAAAAGCATTCCCCCTAGGTACATTTTGTACAAGATCCGAGGCCAGAAAGTCAACCCATCGGACACACTACCATTTACCACATCTCACCAAACAGAAATCATCGAAGATGAGGACGTCCGTTTGGAAAGAGTAAAGATGCAAAACATAGAGCTCCCTCGATTATTCCAGTCAAACCATCTAGTAATCAAAGATGTGTCTAAAAAGTATGGGTCGTTTTTGGCTGTGGATAGGCTGTCGTTTGGTGTAAGGAGAGGAGAGTGTTTTGGTTTGCTTGGATTGAATGGTGCAGGGAAGACGACAACTTTTAAGATGATTACAGGGGATGAGTCAATATCATCTGGTGATATCTATGTTAATGGGTTTAACGTTAAGAAAGAAATGAGAAAGGTAAAGTTGTTTTTGTGGCGTAGTATGTTATAGTTGATGCTTAGTCAAAGTGAATTATTTTATGGGTTATTATTGATAATAACTAAATTTATCACTTTCACCTTATCAAGAAAGTATTCTTGAATTATTAATAACCTATGATGAAAAATGAACCCATGTGAATGATTTAAAATTTGCCATTTTTTTTAAATTGAGAACTATTTTACTTCTGAAATTGTTGAGAAAGAAATTTTGAGCAAAAATATCTGTTTTATATCAATTATAATGTAATTAAATTTGTTTAATAGTTTCTTGTTCAATATTACTTTTGTTTATTTGTTTGCATGAATAACTATTAACGATTCACATAATTGCAATTCACATTAGGTAGATTTCTAAAATTTAACTTTTCTTTTTAATACATTTTAATAAAATGTTCACATCCTTACAAAGTGCAATCCTAGTTCAAGTTATTTTTATTTTACCAAATTTAAGGGAAAATATATTCTTAATATTACTAGTTTCCCTTAAGTAATATCTGGATTCAATACTTTGCTACTATTTTTTAATTTTTGTAATTTAACTTCTAGGTTCAAAGTCGCATTGGATATTGCCCACAGTTTGATGCCCTGATTGACCAACTAACAGGGAGAGAAACCCTCACTTTGTTTGCTCGACTCAGGGGTATTCCTGAGTATTTGATTGCCGAGCAAGTCAGTTCTTTGAGTGAATTGCTGACTTTCAATATGCATATTGATAAGCAAGTAAAGGATTACAGGTAGGGCTTGGAAAATTGCAAATATTACTGTCAATGGGAGTATAACTGCAAATATTACTGTCATTTGGAGTATAATTGCAAATATTACTGTCATTGGGAGTATAATTGCAAATATTACTGTCATTGGGAGTATAATTGCAAATAATACTGTCATTGGAAGTATAATTGCAAATAATACTGTCATTAGGAGTATAATTGTAAATATTACTGTCTTTAGTCCTTAACTTCAGGCCTTAAGTGTAACTGGTTACAGCAAGAATAGCTATTACTGACTTTCTAAATCCCTACTTTTTAATTTTTAAACTGGAGAATTTTATTAATTATTGAAAAATAAATGGGTGAATTTGTTTCCAAACAAGGATTGGTCCAAAGACTTAAAATTCCAATTCCAGTTTATTCTTTTTGTTTTTATACTGGTGTGTTAGCATTTCCTGTTTTTCATTCATTCATTGAGTTTATACACTGAAGACAGGATTTTCTTTAAATCCTGGAATGGCTGTATGCATTTTGAGGTCTTTTAATTTTTCATTTAAGTTTTATATGTTGCTTTTTTATGCTATTTTTGTAACAATTGAAAAATTTTGTATAATTAAACCATTCTGAATATTATGAAATTGTATAAATTTAGATTCTTCCTGAAGCAATAGCTTTAAGGTTTGTAAGTGATACTATACTTTTTGTGTAGACTGCATAATTTTATAATGCAAACTATTTAACATATATTTTATTCAATTTAGCGGTGGCAATAAACGGAAAATAAGCACAGCCATTGCATTAGTTGGCAATCCACCAGTAATTTTTCTAGATGAGCCTACCACAGGCATGGATCCGGTATCTCGTAGATGTATGTGGACTGTTCTTCTTCAAGTTATGCAGTCTGGTCGCTCAGTGGTATTAACATCTCATAGGTAAAGGAATTCTTTGTTAATACAAAGTTGTTGGGGGTTTTTTTGCTTAGTATTTTATTGAATTTAAAATTGAATTTTTTATATTTGATCTGTTTCTGAATAAGTATTTACTTTGTTAAAGTTATGAAATTTTAGTCTGATAGTGTAAATTTTCATAGATTATTCTTTTAATCTTAAAAGAAAATTTACTATTGATGCATTAGTCATGAATATGAGTTTTAACACACACCTTATTGTAAGTTCAGTAAACATCTAGAAAAGTTAGCCAACCTGAAATCTACAAAGCTCCAAACTCTTTACAAGTTTCATAATTGTATAAGCCTGGCTTCGACATTTTCAGTTTGAAGAAAATAATTAAAAACTTAAAACTGCTTTATTAAACTTTTTATTGTAAATAACATAAACTTAATTTTATTTAGATAAATTTTTGATGCTGCTAGATATTATTCTTTCAAAATTTAAATCATGCGTTATTGTGACTTAAAATCCGCTGAATCCTAATGTCTTCACAATGTCTTTCCCAGTTATTTATATTCTATTAATCTTTGGGCAAGCACAGTATTTTTTGTGAAATAAATTTAATATTAATATTTACCCGTATGAGATTTGTTCTCCTGGGATAAAAACATCACAAATCCTTGTGAATTGCCAGAATAAAAGAAAGTAACCACCCATAATTTGAGTGTGATCATCAGAAGTAACAATATATTTTTTATTCCGAACTATCGTTGTTGGGTGCCTACTCAGGTGCTGGCTTGTCACTTGACTGTGGTTCATTATGAAGCCCATCGCCAATAGCCCCTGTGTAACCCTTAATCCAACTATCGTTTTGTCAACTAAACTGTATAATTTCACTCTGCCATTTTTCTTATAATTTTAATCATCACCTTACAGCATGGAGGAATGCGAAGCCCTCTGCAACCGTCTTGTAATCATGGTCAACGGCCGACTCTGCTGCCTCGGCAGCCCCCAGCACCTCAAAACCAAGTTTGGCCAGGGCTTCACCCTCATGATAAAAGTTGGCAGGAAATCCCTCGCCAGAAGCAACCGCATGAGAAGCACATACCACTCCTTAGAGGATTCGCAAGTGCACACCCCTAGCCAGGACTCTCCAGTGGAGACAAACATGGCCCAAGACATGGACGAGATTCGATCTTTTGTGGAGAGAACTTTCGCTAGTGCAACTCTGAAGAACGAACACGAGAACTTGCTGCACTACCACATTCCGAGCCCCCAGCTCAACTGGGCAGAGATATTCCGTGCCATGGAAGAGGCGAAATTGTCCCTCAATATTGAGGATTATTCTGTTGGAGAGACGACATTGGAGCAGGTCTTTCTGAATTTCGCTATGGTGCAGAGAGAGTCTTAATCAGAGAGCTTAGTGGAAGAACATGCTAAGTGACATTTTTGAAAAAATCGAGATTTTTGTGTTATTGAACATATTCCCAATTTCTTTATTGATAACAAGTTTCCACTTCTTCAGAAACTTTAAGTTTGGTATATTTTTTATGGTTTGCAAGTTTCGTTTTTAACATACCTGAGTGCAAACTAAAAAATTTAAAGCTCATTTTCTTGTTTTCGCCTTTTTGTCACTTAGCATGTTCTTCCACTAAGCTCTTCAATTGTTGTCAGCTCATGCACAGCTCTAGTATTAGGCTAAAATAGCCAATATAGAATGGTCTGTAACAGTCCTTTATTTTTCCAGAGTCTCATCATGGTCATACAACCTTATTTTTTGCCTTTTGGACTGCTTGGCAGTTTAGTTCCTATCGACCTCTGCTACTTTGGGGACATGAGACTGTGTTAAATATTTTCTTTTTATTTTGAAGTACAGTAGACACCCTCTTTACTAGCTTAAATGGGACCGATAGGAAGCTGGTTTAAGCAAAAATCTGGTTAAACTGGAGAAGTCAGTTAAGGTTTGGATGTAAATTTGGTTGCACATTTATACATTGATACAATTGGCCCTATAAGTAAATTCACAATTAAAGTAATGCTTAATTTTATTTAGTATATTCAAACATTACAAGTTACATACCATTAAAATTTCTGCTACTCTTTCTTGTAGTCTAGAAAATCTGAAATTTGCCACGTAGTTTCCCTTTTTATTGTATCAGCATCATATCCATGGAGGATTGATAACTAAAAAAGTCATTTTTAGCCGATTTATTATATTTTGAGGGTAAAAATAAGTTTGGTTAATGGCGAAAGAGCCTGATCGACCTTTGGTTGCTGTGAATATTTTTATAAACGTTTTTTATATATAACTGTAGCTGACTTACGGGGCTCTATAATCTCACTTTTCAAAATTCGTTCAAATATTTTTTTTTATTTCCAATAAATAATTTCACAACAACATATTCGAACCCATTTCAAAAAGGGAGATTATAGAGACCTATAAATCAGCTACATTTATCATACAAAAAAAAAAAACGTTTGTAAAAATATTCAATGAAGCCGGAGAAACGTGGCTTAGAAAATGATTTTTCCCATTGGATTAACACAGAGGCACTTTGGTTTGGAGACCCGCGGTCGATCGGCTCATTCACCCTTAAAGCTGATATATGAATAAATGGAGTACAGTTAAGAGGGAGGCTGCTGTAATTCTAGGAAAGTAAAAGTAGCCTTGCAGTTTGTATTTCCCTTAATGAAACCCTTTCTGAAATGAAAATTCTGTAACACCCATCTTAGTTTTTATTTTTTGAGGATCTGTTTGGATACTTTTTATGTGTACGAGATTAGGTTATTTCAGGGATTGGAGTAACACATTACTTGTAACAGTTACTTTTTTGTAGGTAACACTGTTGTATTTTTCAGAAAGTAACTGTAACTTAATTACTTTTAGTGATAACGAAGTAACGAAAAATTTCATTACTTCTCGCTACACTCTTCACTTCTATTTTCAGAACTTGGGCATTCCACTTAAATTTAACTACTGAAAATTTCACTTTTAACAACGTTGAATTTTCATTCTTAGCTTTTTACAATTTTAAATATTATTTTTAATCTTTGTGATGGTAAGATGGTTACATTGCAATTTTTATGTAACTTAAAATTTCTAAAAGTAACTGCAATTAGTTACTTTTCAAATTAAGTAGCTGTAACTAGTTTCTTTTATATTAAGGGGGGATGGGCGCGCTGGACGGGGGGTCTCCAAAGTAAAGTGCATCAGTGTTAATCCTATAGAGAAAAAAATATTTTCTCTGCCACATTTCTCCGGCTGATTAAATATCTTTACAAACAGATTTTTTTATGTGGTAAATGTAGCTGACTTACAGGTCCCGAGCTTCCCACTTTTTGAAATGTGTTCAAATATTTTTTTTAATTTTCAATAAATAATTTTACACAAAATATTCGAAGCAATTTCAAGAAGTGGGAAGATAGAGACCTGTAAGTTATCTACATTTATCATTTTAAAAAAACCATTTGTAAAAAATATTCAATACAGCCGGAAAAATGGGGCAGAGAAAATAGTTTTTTCGACATTGGATTAACACTGAGGCACTTGAGTTTGGAGACTCGTGGTCCAGCGCTCCATTCCCCCTTAAGTAAATGTAACTGTAACAGAATTACTTTTTTAAAGTAACTTTCACGTCCCTGAATTATTTTTAGGGAGAATATTCTTTTGTTATATTCCTCATAAGAAAGTGAATGAGAAAATGTGTTATTTGATTACATTCAGTTGAATCATACTCAGATATGATGGAAAAGGAACATTTTCCTTTTATATTGAAATTTATTCTTTTGGCATAACAACATTAAAGCAACTTTTAAAAAGATGATTGATTTAAAAGAGTCTTTAGTTGATCAAATTTAGTAAATTGTAACTTTTACTATGTAATTTCGAGGTTGTACTACCACCCACATTTCTAAATGCTGCATTTTCTTTTTGCTCATTACTCTCTTGATTTTTATTTTATCTTGAAGTTATTAAGGAAACTAAAGTGTTGGGGAAATTATAGTGTAAACACTATAGTGTTTGAAGGAATAAAATGGTATACATTTTACCATCTCTAACTATAACAACTTGCTTCTCAATATCTCTGTTTCAAATTATCTATTCCTTAAGAAAATTACTTTGCTTAAATTATTACTTAAAATTTTTCCTTAAGGAATACTTTCAATCATTTTCAGAACATTTAATTTTTTTCTATAGTATATCGTTAAGCTATCCACTTTCATTTATATTTATAAAAAACGTTCTGTGTTTAACTCGTATGCTACATTCCTTGGTCTTAAAAGAATTTTAGAAAAAACAGCACAATTTTAATTTATAGAAAATAAATTTTGTTCCATTGATGTTAGAATTTTTATGTAGATTCGGTATAATATCATAAACCTACTTCAATTTTTCAAAAATAAAATCACAAAACTCTACTTAAAGTTTTCTAATTTGTAATATTTTACTTTAGAAAATTTTGAAAATTGTACTTGAGCTTAATTTTATTTTGACAATTACTTTCTGTGATTAAATATATTTACATTCCGCTTTTTACATAGTTTCTTATTCCAAATTATGATTTTTTTTAATAGCGTATCTTTGAATTCCTTATTGCATTTTAATAGTTTTGCAATGGAGAAAATGTTAGTTTTTGTGTGCGTACGCACTACTAGTTACAGATTTATAGATTTAATGATATGACGTTGTGTATCTAAATGTATAAAAAAAAAATTAGAATTAGAAATTATAAAAACATTGTGTTGCTTTTGTAAAAATTATGTATATTATTAAAAATATATGTATACTAGTTTATTTGAAATGTGTAGAAATTATAAAGCATGTTGAAATTTATTTTGATATTTTTATGTTATTTTTAAACAGTTCTGCTTATTTTTTTTATTGAATTTTTATAAGTTTATTTATGTTTTGTCTGGACTAGTACAGTAAAATCTTAATTGCCGGCTATCAAATATTTCTAAAAAATTTTGTGATTGTAAATAAATTTTTAAACAAAAAGAACAAATATTTCCAGACAGGTAAATAATTGTTTATGTTTTCAAACATTAATGCATAACCTCAAAAATGTCTCTTTTTTTTCACTTTTATTTATCAAGATTTTATTTGCTTTGACACTTTTTAAGTTCTACAAAAAAAATTAAGGATTATTTCTTAATTTTAAAAATTTCATAATTCATTTCTATAAAACACATTATTAAATACTTATAAAATATTTATCTATGTTATTTAATTTAGTACCATTATTTAGTAAATACAGTAGTAAATTCTTTAAAATAAAGATATTCTATTTTTGTATCCTTACAATTTACATGAATATGTTCCTTTATGGTCAAAATTTTAAGTATCAATTTACAAAAAAAATGTGATATAATTATCCATGTTGAATGTTTATGAATAAAACTATATATGTGTTAAAGTATTTTCTTTTTATTTTATGTGTTTATATTTCTTTTGATAATTTAAGTTCAAATGAGAACCTAAAGATTAATCAACTTAAAAATTGTGTTTAAAAAGAATTTTGATTCTTTCATTTAATTTTCCCTTATTAAAGTAATGTATCAACATTTGGGTGAATATATTAAAATATTTTGGTCATTAAAAACAATATTATATCTTTTT
>JAFNEN010000228.1:820000-896858 GCA_019343175.1 Oedothorax gibbosus
GATTAAAATTTTCCCGAAATTAAAAAATAATTCTTTTCAATTTATTCATAACCAATTGTACCATTTTTATTTAATAGAAAATTATCTAATAAAACTAAATCGCCATAGATCGTAGAGTATGCCTACCGGGGAAACCACGTTAACAATTATTAACAAATATATATCGATATTTGCGACCTTTGACCTGGAATAAATTTTTTAGGTGACATGGGATTGGTGAGGACTTTTGATATTTTACTTATAATAGTATACCAAATACCTATACCAAAATTTAGCTGTATGCGTATTTTTGTTAGTTGAAATGTCTATTTTTGACCGGACGGGGTATAGCCATATCAAATACAACTATTACCGTAGAGCCATAATGCTTGAGAATGTACTTCCGATAATCAGTGTAAATTTCAGTAAACGTTACGTTTCGACTCCACACCACTTTGTGGAGTAGATATTATATTTGTATAAAGTACTTTATTTGTATAAAAGCACTTATTTTATATCGTAAGCACTTTGGGGCTAAAATTATTTCCCTTTTCTCTGTGTCCTTGGCAAAACATATAACGGCTTTTGCTCATGTTTTTTTAAAATTATGCTTAAAATCTTTGGTATTGAATCTAAAAAAATTTTGAGACCTTACTAATATAAGAAATGATGATGTCTACAAGTTTCAGAATAATTATGTTCCACTAAAATGAAGTTTTTTTTTAATTATTGGGATTCAAAGTGGTAAAAAACTATTTTGGCGAAATTCAAGATTTTACGCCATTTTTCGTACTACGTAGCTCCGTTAAATTTTATCGTATGGAAGACACAAAAAAACCATTTTATAGAAAAATTTATTTTCTACAAGTTTTGTATTCACAAAAACAGTGAAAAAATACAATGGGAAAGAGCTACACTTCAAAAAAATAAAACAGTGTATCGTCGGGTGAAAATAGCCCTTTTTTGGGTTTCTGTAAATTGAACCTTTCTTCTTGAAATATATAAGAAACTTATTTTTGATAAGTGTATTTTATAGAAGATTAAATTTTCTACGACTTGTAAAATCATTGTTTATTGATAAAATGAAGTTTTATGTTAGTAACGGCGATAGAAAGTCGTGCAAAAGTAAAAATATTTCGAAACACTCGATTTTACACCATTTTGCTGATTCGTAGCTTCTTAACTATTTATCTTGTGGGAAAAAATTATAATTTTTAAGTAATTATGGGAAGTTCGAAAAAACGTTTAATTGTAGTAATAGAGATCCGAACACGCATAGTTTGAGAAGCATTACCATAACAAAACTATGTAGCAATGATCTTGATGTTGTAGCATTCTGCCATGGGCAGGTAAACTGCAGTAATCTCAACAAAAAATTGGATCCTTTTTGTTCTGTAATTATTATCAGTCTTTCAGTACATTTTCTTATATGTTTGAGTTCTTGAGTTACTTACAACAATGGTCCAAGTCGTAAGTCGAGATACTGCGGTTTACCTGCCCACGGCCACTTTGTAACGTAGTAGGGTCAGATGCGAGTAAGTCTGTGTTCGCCTCCGTTTCGGTTACATAACAAAGTTCTTCCGCTATGATGGATGACAAGACAATGCTTCGAACTTTTTGTTCCATTTCAGTTATTGTGGGCTTTTATTAATAGAAAGCGCAACATTTGTATAAGAATTTTTTTATTCATTTTTTTGATATTATAAAATGGCTTTTTAATCGGCCTTGACACGCAGCAAAAATAGAAAACCGCGGTTTGCAAGAGTAATTTTTTATTGATTTAACCGCTTTTAAATTTTAAGAGTATTGTTTGATTAGCAATGGACCCTATCAGTATCCAACGCAAGCAAGCACTTTTGTTTCAAAACATCTTTTCGTTATTACTATATAAAGACTGCGCTATTCCAAATAAACTCAATTCAATCTTCGATTCCAAAGTAAATTCGAAGTCATTCCTTCCACATTCCAACTTCTACCAAACGGAAGATGCATTCCTTCACCATCATCTTTATCATTATCACTATTATGGTGATCTGCCATAATGTGTCTGGGAAACCTTTAGGCGAGGAAGCCAGACATCACCATCATCACCATGGACATCACGACCATCATCACCACGATCATCATGAGCACCATGATCACCATCATGATCACCACCACCATGAACACCATGATCATCATCATGATCACCATCACCACGAGCATCATGATCACCACCATGGTCATCACCATCATCATGGACATCATCATCACCATGGACATCATCACGGTCACCACCATTAGAGGTAGATTGATTAAAACTTTGAATGTGATACACATTAGAAGCGTACGAAAAGACTATGCAAGAATCAAGTCAAGCATGGACCATAGTATATTTTGTTCAACTTACTTGTTGGAGTGGTTTTGTATATCATTTTTAAAGTGTTATTTAACTCGAATAAAATGAATTTTTATGTATAACAAAACTTATGGTAGTTTTTGTATCATTAATTATTATTAAGACATTATTTAAATAATTGTATGATGTATTTTTCTCAAGTTTCATTTTCCTCAAATCAATAAATAAAATAATGATATTCAAATTACAATCGTACAAATTAAATCCAAGTGCTTATACCTGTTTATACTTAATTTCTGCTCGCACTGAACCCATGGAGATAGTAAAACCGTGCGTTTTCACTCACTCTATAGAGAAGAAACGTTAATGAATAACCAAGAGGGAAATTTGTGCCAAAACAGCATCCATTTTGAGGTCAGTTTGAAGGTTTTCGTATAATAAAACAGTACTATAAAATTACGCTTTTTTTTAGAAGCTGTTGTCTCGGAGTCTATGGCTAGTAGATCTGTGAATATTTTCTTAGGCATTGATTACACGTTATTCATGAACTAAAATCATTTTATGAGCAGTTCTATTTTTTTTCATTGAATTTTTTTAATGCCAAACTCACATTTTCTCAATAAACACTTATAAATGACCCAAAATTAAAGATTAGTAATTAAAATAATAAAATACAATTTAAATAAGTAATAAAGTTAAATTTTAATACGTATTTTTCATTTGAAAAGCACAATTTTACTATATTTTTAAATTATATATTAAAAAGAAGTATTTATTATTAATATTTAATCAATCTTTTAAAGAATACGAAACACGATTTTTAATCAAGGATAGGGTGGGGTAAAATGGATCACTTTATAAAAACCCAAATATAACCTAATTTAGAATTTAATTTCTAATACAATTGTTGTAATAATATTTTAATTGGTGTTTCAATTTACTTTGGATGGGGTAAAATGGGTCATAGTTAGGCTTAGCTCTTTTAAAACAAATTCTTGAAAGTTTAAGAACAGATCATGCTGTGAATTTCTTTAAAGGTGTCGAATTGTTTCCACCTGATAGAAAAGCAGTAGAACGCTGGATTCTGTTGACTGAAGGAGACTCTGATCAGCCGGATGTCTCATCATTGAACGCAGTTATGTTACATGATACAGTTGTTTTTCAAATGATGCAGCCGTTCCATCTTGTTGAACACACCAGCCACCAGCTACATCAAATTCAATTTCCACCATGTCTTTCTGTTCAACACCAGCTATGTCGGGTACTCTTGCAGTGCTTAGTTCAATTCAACAAGCCAATCTTTTATCTTCTCCATTTAAAGATCTCAAATGTGCTATCCTAACAAATGTGAAATCAAGTCTTACGAAAGCAGTTATAGCTAACTCTAAAAAAAAAGAGAAAAGAGTTCGACAAAAAGCTGGCGAAGTAATGACGGAAGCACATGTGATGGAGCGTTTACAAGAAGAATAACTTCAACGAATGGTAAAAAAAACCCGAGAAAATAAATATTTTGATTTTTTTTCAAAACGAAAGAAACCGGAGTCAAAAACAGAGCCACCTAAACCTAAAATTGTTGACGATAGCCAACAGCTTTTGACTTGAAAATGGATGCTAGTTTAATAAAAGAAAAAGTCAATAAAATAATTTGTTAGTCGAATTATATTTATTGATGCGGATGATTTGCATGTAAAATAAAAAATCTAGTATAGAATTTTTTTTATGTCGTTTCCGATAAAGAGGACGTGGATATTGTAAAAAAGCGTGTTAAGTCATATGTTATAAAAGTCTTATAAGAGCTGTTTTGTAATAGCCGCAAACCATATTATTTAAAAAAAACTTATCGTTGTAATTATGTATCATTGAATATATTTTATGTGTTCTGGAACAATATTCCTTATTTAGCGTATTTCCTAATAAATAGATTATTATATAGTCATCATTTTGTATTATGAATCATTTTACCCCATGTGTGACTTATTTCCCCCATGGTGGGATAAAATGGGTCACAACTTATAGAACTAAGTTCAATCCATTCATAAATTTAAATTTTTTTAAAAAAAAACATAAAAATGTACTGAAATAATGCAATGTTAAGAAACATTTAGAAAAAATCTGAAAAACATTATGGTTTTATAGTCAGACAACGTTAAAAGTGAGAATAGCTAAAAAGTGAGCCATATTACCCCACCTGTGTTATCTTTTCAAACACATACTCAAAAAAACAATGATAGAGTTGATTTACTGGCTGTTTACAAGTGTTTTAATGAAAAAAAAATAGTTTTGCATTAAAAAAAACTTCCACTGACTAGAAATAGAATTATACAAAAAAAATTAACCTGGTTTTGGAAACACAAGAGTACGATTACGTTTAAAACCAATGTCAGAAAGCTACTAGCCATATAAACTCTTATATAAAAACTTATAAAAAGCGCAATTTTAGTACTGTTTTCTTCTACGCAACTCCCCGAGACGACCTCAACATAGACAGAGGTGCCGATATCCTCCCCCCCCCCCCCCCAGAGCTAACGACGCACCCCCCCCCCCCAGAAAATTATTAAATCCCCCTCCCCCCCCAAAAAAAAACAATGGTTAGGAATTTTTATTTATATGGGGTAATGGAGTACTTAACCAAAGTAGCCTCTAACTACATCTTTACGGTGTATATCGGAAACCTTATAGTAAAATAATATTTTAAGTACCATCGAATGGGTTAACCGTAACTTTGTCCCAAAAATAAACCCTAGTACTGACTTTCTTAAATATTTTTCTACTGATAGGTCAAAGCAGAGTTGCCCCTCATCGAAAAAGGGAAGCACATTTTTGAATATATTTTATAATACGGAATTGCGAACTATTTTTATTTTTCCTTTAAAAAGGTTTTCTTTACAGCAAAAGCTATCGGAATCTAATAATTGGTAAAAAATTCCGCGCAAAATTAATGTAATTATATTATTTTTAAATCAATAAAAAATAGCCGGACACGTGATCCAATCAAAAACGGCTTCCAATTCATTCCCTCAATTCTTGATGCATAAAAATGTTTCCCTTGGTATAGCTTTTTATCTAATACTACACATTTGACATTATCAAACAAATCAGAATTATTTTATAATGTTTACAGAGATAGTTTCACTTAAATACTAAAATTTAAATAATTAGTTAAATATTAAACAAAATTCTTACCGTGAAACTCGGAATTGAACTATTTAATTATATTCAATCACCCAAACCCACACATTTGACACAAGACAAGACAAGTTTTTTCCTTCTGATTCTAAAGCAATCATTTAGTTATTTTGGCGTCGAGTCAACTTTGGCGGGGGAAAAGTCAGAAATATTATCCAAAGGTCATTAATTAGTAAAAATGTTATACAAAGTTCGAAAGATTTATGAGCCAGCTGCAAAATATGGCGGGAATATCTCATTGATACCATTGGCAAACTATGCGAACGTCATCAACTCACCGAAATGTTTTATAAACTGCGTGAGATTTGAGTGTTTAAACTTTGTTACAGTGATCGGATTGTTTATTAAAAATAATTGTCAGAAATCTTCGTCTGGTAGACGCCTTCGAATATAATTTATAACTCCTTTTTTTCCTGGTGTTGCTTTGAATTATGGTTACCCATTCATATTCTTGAAAGCAAAAACAAAATACAAAAATTGGAGCCACTTTTGATTTTCTTGCCACTTTTTGTGTTTTATTTTAAACCACATAAAAATTCGTCTGAGTACAAGTTCTGAGCCCCCCTCCCCTTATTCTTACTAATTATCTCCCCCCCATTTTAGGGGGGGATAATTAGTAAGAATAAGAGTTAGCTGAGTAAGAGGAATAAGAGTTAGCTATCAAGATTGGCAGTTTATTAATAATTTTTATAAAAAAATCAACCTCCCCCCCCCCCCCTAAATTCAGCGACGCAGTCTGCGTCGTTGACCCCCTTTCTAGGCACCCCTTATATGGAGGGAGAAAGGAAACAGATCCCCCCCCCTTAAGTTTTTCCTTTAGAGAAGCGTGCGAGAGCGCACGGATTTACTATCTCTATGGCTGAACCGTTGAAATTTCTTTCAAATTGAAATATATTATTGCGAAATTTCTGTGTTCTTTTAAAACACGACACATTTCGCAAGGAGAATTAACTTTATTCAGCAAATGAAACACTCTCACTCATAAAGTTAACCATTAGCAACTTTATAGGCAGAGAACAATCTCTAAACAAAAACAATAACACCACAGAGCTACTCTCAAGCTCTTCACTTCAGCAGAAGCGACATTTTTATATGCGTTGGCGATCTTTCTAGAAAATTCCAGCGACGTTACGTATATACTGTTACGTAAGGGCCGAAACGTCTCAAAACTTCGAGAACAGGATATGACGTATCGCCAATTCGCAATCGCAACAAGCAATTAGCGACAACGCATGGTTCCGCGCTCGGATGTACTACCTGATGCCATTAATGAAGACTAAGAATACAATAAGTTGAAGTTATTTACAATAGTTACAAAATTCGTAACAATATAAATTCTAATCTTATAACAAATGCTCAATGATATTCCTATAGAGAAATCGGCTTACGTTTTGCCCTCTTACACCAGTTAGGGTTCGAATTTCGAAAAATTGTTCCTTAAATGACGTCTTCAATATAAAAGGAATAAACACCTAAAATTTTTAATCTTTACCTCCAAAAAATTTGACTCGGCGTTGATACTTGAGTGAATGAATCAGTCAGCCAGGAAGTCTTTCTTTACATACATAGATTTTATAGATTTCGCTTCATTTGTAGAAAAGGCGCATTGTGATTTAAACGAACTTTAAAAAAATTTCGATGGTCCTTGAAAAGTCCTTAAAACTCCTTGACTTTTATTTTGAAATAAGAGTGGGAACTCCGAATACACTTACTTTCTATTTTATTAAAAATATTTAGATAAAAAAAAGAATTTCGGCTTATAATAATAAAAATATTGTTATTGGAGGATTAAAATTTAATTGTCTCTCAAATTAGTTTTATATAAAGCAGTATTTCAACTATAATATTTTAAAATTGTAAATTCTAAAATCAAAGTTCCTTTTTCAAATTTTATGCTGCAATGAAATTATTTTTTGTCATTCATTTCATTTAATTCAATTTCTAGTAAAAATAATTTCGAACACTTTTTTTTCATTTTTTTTTAAATAATTGTATTCCGAATTTTTGAAAGATAATTAGAAAAATAAATAGAGGGCTTGACGTATTACACTATTTTTAATTACAATAGTGGTTTGATCTATAATAAGGGGTCTCAGACAGACGGATGGTCTTTGTATGACCTTTTTTTTTTAGGGGGGGGGGGGTTAGAACGTAGTGGAAGCAAAATTTAAAATTGAAATGAAACTGGACCATTTGTTTCTCACTGTTCAAATTCATTACATACAACAATTCACTACTGATCAAGGGTGCAAACATTATTTTACAACTTCAAAATTATATTTTATAACTAATTTCGGCAAATTATCTTGTTATGACACATTTAATATCTTATTACATATTTTAATTTTTTTTATATTATAAAGTTTAAAAATAATCTTTTTTATACTAGAACAACCGATTGATTTTTCTTACAATTTTATTTATATTCAATCTAAGTTCAATAATACCTTCGTTTCCAATACTATAGCTACACTTTATGTTGACGAGCACCAAAAATATAACTCTCCTCTGAATTCAAAACTGCTTTATTGTCTTTTAGAATTTTAAATTAATACAGTTTAAATATAATTAAATATTTTAGATTTTATCAGTTTTTTGATAAATTAAATTTTAAGTAATTATAGAAATTACAAAAAAAAACTTTTAAGTGTAGTGAATCGAGCAGCCTTAGTTTGAGCAGCATAACCATATCGTAAATGAAAAGTTTAGTGGAAGAACGTGCTAAGTGACATTTTGGAAAAAAAATGTGATTTTCGTGTCAATGAGCATATTATACCATCATTTAAAGAGATAAAAAGATTCCCCTTTATCATAAACTTAAGTATATTTTTACTGTTTGCAAGTACTGTTTTTAGCTTATCGAAGTGCAAATGAAAAACTTTAAAGAGCATTTTCTTATTTTAACCTTTTTGTCACTTAGCACGTTCTTCCACTAAGCTCGTCAATTGTGTAACAATGACCGTAGTATAATTATAACATAGCAGGGTTAGATGGGGTATAGTCGGTGTTCGGTGTCGTTATGTCACGATTTCGGTGACATAACGAAGTTCTTCCAATTGCAATGGATGACAAGACAATACTTTCGAACATTTTATTCCAGTTCAGTTATTGTGGTGCTTTATTAATAGAAAACGCAAAATATGTGTAAAAAAACTTTATTCTTTTAGTTTGATGTAATATAGACTTTTTCAATCGGCCTTGACACGCAGCAAAAATAGAAAACCTCTGTTTGCAATTGTATTGATTTAACCCCTTTTAAATTTTAAGAGTATTGTTTGATTAGCAATGGACCATGTCAGTATTCAACACCAGCAAACACTGTTGTTTCAAAACATCATTTTCGTTATTATTATATAAAGACTGCGCTATTCCAAATAAATTCAATTCAATCTTCGATTCCAAAGTAAATTCGAAGTCAAATTCCTTCCTCATTCCAACTTTTACCAAACGGAAGATGCATTCCTTCACCATCATCTTTACCATTATCACTATTATGGTGATCTGCCATAATGTGTCTGGGAAACCTTTAGGCGAGGAAACCAGACATCACCATCATCATCATGGACATCACGACCATCATCACCACGATCATCATGAGCACCATGATCACCATCATGATCACCACCACCATGAACACCATGATCATCATCATGATCACCATCACCACGAGCATCATGATCACCACCATGGTCATCACCATCATCATGGACATCATCATCACCATGGACATCACCACGGTCACCACCATTAGAGGTATATTGATTGAAGACTTTGAATATGGTTTACATTAGAAGAGTAAGAAAAGAATATGGAAGAATCAAGTAAAGCATGGACCATAGTACATTTTGTTCAACTTATTTGTTAGAGTGGTTTCATATATCATTTTCAAAGTGTAATTTAAGTCTAATAAAATGAGTTTTTGTGTATATAACAAAACTTATGGCATTTTTTTGTATCTTTAACTACTATTAAGACATTATTTAAATAATTCTATGCTGTTTGTTTCTCAAATTTCAGTTAAAGATCTTTTTTTTAAATATTTAAAAATGAAATAGAAGTACGACTATACAATATCAATGCCATTGAAATTCTGAAGCACACATTCATTCAGCCTATTAAGATCATTGATTTAATCTATTAATAAATAAAAACTTTTAAGAAATTGCGTCTAAATTATCTGCTTTAACATAGTTAGTTACGCCGCCTATTTAGAACCCTAGTCAAGTGACGAGGCGACACCTGAGCAGACATCCAACGGAACCCTCGGGCGACATTGTACGTTAACGCTGTCTTGGCTTTCGTCTCCACAGCTTTAACGATATATCACAGTGTACTCGGGCACCCTAGTGATTTCATAAATTATTTCATCCTCAAAGTAAGAAGCATCTCATAAATTAATTTTACCCCCTCATATAAACATATCTAGGAAACATATCTCTAAACATATCTCATCCTCAAGAACCATGTGTAAAGAACTCAATGGTACCAATCAATTTAGGCTTAGAAATTAAGGAGTGCATTACAAGAAACTTTTGTGTTTATATTAGTTAATGTAAGTTGACTCTACTATATGGTAAAATTTTGGGGAAATTTTTATATGGATTGTGGGGTAAATATTGGGAGTAAAAACATTTTCTGCACCCCGGCCAGGCTTAGGATACAATTTATGATCCAAAAATCAGTTTAAAAGTTCCTTAATGCTGCTAACTCGTATGAACATGTTATATGTAGAGATAATTAATATTTCGAAGAAGTATTTAGTAGATTTATAATAGTCATAGTATTTACTGTCATGAGACATTAAGTCTGTGCAGTTCCTGGCAACATAAAGAAATCGAAACAGAGATACATCATCTTGTACGGTTGGAAAAGACTCCTTTGTTACGGTTAAATATTCCTCCATATCTTATCATTTATAAACATCACTTAAATTCAATTAGGAAATATAATTAGAATCGAGTTGAGGAAATCCGAAGCAGCATAAAATATCTAATTAAGATTTAAATCAATAAATAAAATCAAATAATGATATTCTAATAACAATCCTACAAATTAAACCTACATGCTTTTGCGTGTTTATACTTAATCTATGCTAGCGCTAAAATTTCTTTCAAATTGAAAATGAAATGTATAAATCTCAATATTACAATGTACAATGCTATTTCCATGGAGAAATCGTCCCACGTTCTGCCCTCCTATAACCAATTGGGTTCGAATGTCAAAAAATCGCTTCTTAAATGACGCCTATAGTACAATAGGAATAAGCTTCCAAAATTTAGAATCTGTACCTTCAATGGTTTTGGTTAGGCAATGATATGTGACTCACTCAGTCAGTCAGGACTTATTCCTTTATATAAATATAAATTTTATGGATTTTGTTTCATTTTTAGAAATGGCGCATTATGATTAAAGGTCCTTAAATCGAACCTTAAAAACTTGATTTTTATTTTGAAATAAGAGTGGGAACTCGGAATACTTACCATCTATTTTATTAAAAAAATTATTTCGAATTTAAAAAAAGAATATATGCTTATAATAATAAAAACATTGCCATTGGAGGATTAAAATTTAAATGTCTTGCAAATTAGTTTTATTTAAAGCAGTATTTAAACTATAATAGTTCAAAATTGTAAATTCTAAAATCAAAAGTTACTTTTTTAAAATTTGTGCTGAAAATTATTACATGTCATGCATTTCAACAATTCAATTTCTAGTAAAAATAATTTTTAGCAATTTTTTTTTATTTTATTTAAATTGCATTCCGAATTTTTAAAAGAAACTTGGACGAATAAATAGCCTATTACTGAGCTTGACGTATTACACTTTTTTTAATCACAATAGTGGTTTGATCCTCAGACAGACGGACGGTCTTTGTATAACCTTTTTTGTGTTTTGAACGTGGTGGAAGCACAAAATTTAAAATTTAAATAAAACTGGACAGTTGTTAGCTCGTATTGTTCGTATTAATTATTTTATTATCATGTACAAATAATTTGAACGTGATTATTTATATTAATGATTATTTTAAAACTAGCAAATAAATACCCGTTCTTCGCACGGACTAAAAGAATGTCAAATCGATCCAAGTATATGTGACATTTAATTTGCTACAGGATAATAAGCTTTACCTTTGTTCCCGTTCATTATAAAGAATAAAATCCCGTTACTTATATTGCTTTAAAATTCCAAAATAAAAATACATCACTATAAAATGCACATCCTCATATCACAAAAATCTTCCTCAATATAAACTTACTGTCATCGCAATTTTCCTGTTAAATTTAAAATTAACCATAATTGTATAACAAAGTTATTTCACGTCAAAACCTCCATTCTGGGTTTTTAAAAAAAACATTTAGCTCATTGGCACGTTCAATTATTTTTCAAATCATTAATTTAGTTTCTGAAGGTAATGGCAAGAAAATAGTAGCAATTTCAGTTTTAATTAATTTTTGTTCATTTTAATTTTTTCTGTCGAATGGCAACACGAAAGGGAAAAAATGATCGGATTTGAGCGAAAGTGGTGTATTTTTTTCAGAAAATTAGAATTTTCTCTAAAAAATGGAACAAATATGGAAAAACTAAGCCTCAGGTGCACACGTTGGTATTAAAGGGAATCTATCTTAAAATTTTTGAATTTCTAAGGGCAGTATAAGTAGGTCTTTTACGATCCACAGACATACAGACACACAGACAGACTCTTTCTTTTATTATTATAGATAATGTGCAAAAAGTATTCCTTAGATTGGCATTGAAAATAAGACGCCAAATAAAGAATCACGTTCAAATAAAGAATTTTACACCTATCACAAAGCACAAAATTTCAAATTGAAATAAATTGACAATTGTTACCTAATGTTCAAATTCATTACACGAAAATTTCACTACCGATCGAAGGTGCAAACATTTATTTACAACTTCAAAAATATATTTTATAACCAATTTTGGCAAATTATCTTGTTATGACACATTTAATATCTCATTACTTATTTTAATTTTTTTTATTATCATGTTTTAAAATTATATTTTTTATACTGGAACAACCAATTGATTTTTCTTGCAATTTTTATTTATCCTCTTCGAAGTTCAATAATGCTTTCTTTTCCAATCCTGTTGCTACACTTTACGTTGATGAGCACTGAAAATACATAACTCTCTTCTGAATTCAAAACTGCCTTATTGTTTTTTAGAATTTTTAAATTAATACAGTTTAATTATAAATTAACTAATCTATATATATATAATACTCTTATACGGCTCCCAAATTTTCTTATATTTCTAACACTGCAATGGCAACAATCAAGTTTGTTGTACACTTTCTCTATTAGTTAGATTTGTTATTAGTTTGAAAAAAACTTAAGGATAGAATCAGTAACAACATGCATAATATTAGAGACATTTAATGTATGAATATTTAAATTATAATTTCGAGCGACTGAACTACCGAACACTATTGACATAACAGAATGTAAAAAGCCATTTGGAGGAAAAGTAATTTTACTTGGTTGAGATTTTCGAAAAGTACTGCCAGTGACTTTACGCGGATCAAGGTCCTTGACAGTCGCAAGCTGAAAAAACATCCTCTTTGGGCTGATTTCACAAAACTAGCCCTTTCAGTGAACATGCGTGCTCTTGAATCAGATAAACAATTTTCCAAGTGGCTCTTGGATGCTAGTTTTATGTATTTTATCAGTCTTTTTGATATTTTACAAATTTTAAGTAGTTATGAGAAATTACAAAAAAAAACTTTCACGTGTAGTGAATCTAGCAGGCTTAGTTTAAACAACATAACCATATCGCAATTGAAGAGCTTAGTGGAAGAACGTGCTAAGTGATAAAAAGGTGAAAACGAGAAAAGGAGCTTTAAAGTTTTCAGTTTGTCCATAGATCCGTTAAAAACGGTACTTGCAAACGGCAAAAAAATATACTTAACTTTTTGAAAAAGGGGAAATTTGTTATCTTTAAGCGACGGAATAAAATGTTTATCGACATAAAAATCTCAATTTATTCAAAAATGCCTCACTTAGCACGTTCTTTCACTAAGCTCTTCAATTGTGTAGCAATGATCTTGGTATCATTATAACATAGCAGGGTCAGATGAGGTATAGTCTGTGCCCGGCTCAATTTCGGTGACATAACAAAGTTCTTCCGATTGCAATGGATGACAAGACAATAGTTTCGAGCTTTTTTTTTGTTCCAGTTCAGTTATTGTTGGGTTTTATTAATAGAAAATGCAAAATATGTGTAAAAGAAAACTTTTATTCTCTTAGTGGGATGTGATATAATTTTTTTCAATCGGCCTTGACACGCAGCAAAAATAGAAAACCGCTGTTTGTAATTGTAATTTTTTATTGATTTAACCCCTTTTAAGTAAAAGAGTATTGTCTGATTAGCAATGAACCATGTCAGTATCCAACACCAGCAAACACATTTGTTTCAAAACATCTTTTCGTTAGTACTATATAAAGACTGCGCTATTTCAACTAAATTCAATTCTATCTTCGATTCCAAAGTAAATTCGAAGTCAAATTCCTTCCTCATTCCAACTTCTACCAAAGAGAAGATGCATTCCTTCACCATCATCTTTACCATTATCACTATTATGGTGATCTGCCATAATGTGTCTGGAAAACCTTTAGGTGAGGAAGCCAGACATCACCATCATCACCATGGACATCACGACCATCATCATCACGATCATCATGAGCACCATGATCACCATCATGATCACCACCACCATGAACACCATGATCATCATCATGATCACCATCACCACGAGCATCATGATCACCACCATGGTCATCATCATCATCATGGACATCATCATCACCATGGACATCATCACGGTCATCACCACGGTCATCATCATTAGAGATAGATTGATTAAAACTTTGAATGTGATACACATTAGAAGTGTAAGAAAAGACTTTGCAAGTAATAAGTCAAAGTAGAATTTGTTCAACTTATTTGTTAAAGTGATATCATTTTCAAAGTGTAATTTAACTCTAAATAAAATAAGTTTTTATGTATAACAAAACTTATGGTATTTTTTGAATCATTACATATTTACTATTAAAACTTTATTTAAATAATTTTATACAGTATAAAATTATACTATATATATATTTTTCAAATTTCAGTTAAAGATTTTAGAAAATATATCTAAAAATGAAATACAACTAAGACTACACAATGCCAATGCTATTAAAATACTAAAAACATATTCATTTTATCTATTAAGAAAAATCATTGATTAAACCTATTAATAAATAAAATCATTCAAGATATTTTGTCTAAATTATACATATTTTATATAAGTTCCTCTTTCCCACTTTATTATTACTTTTTTTATTTAAAGACATTAAGAATACGTGTACCATTATTTTTTACAAAGTTTCTAAAAAAATTTAATATTATGCTCAGTTACAGCTATTTTTTACATAAAACGTTGTAGTGAATTTAATATTCATGAACTAACATTCATGGTGTTATTCGTAATTAGAAAATAGTTTAACTATATTTAAGTTTTTAAGAAAATGTTTGAATGATAGTTAAGATTCAGTTGAGAGTAGCGGTATAACCGCTTTGTTATGCAAAATGTGTACTGATATTAAAAAATATATAATTAACTTTGTTCTTTTGCTACTTTTATATTGAAGATCAGTTTAACTGAAACTTGCCCTGAAATAAAAACCATTTAGTAAAATTTACCATAAATACATATTTTGCCAACCACTTAATAAAACTTTCTCTGTTTTTACTCGTTTATTAACCTTTCTCGATATTTTTTGCAAACAATTTGACAAAAAACTTTTTGACACTGTATGGCCATGAAGTGTCGCTAAAAGGATGAAAAAAAATATTTCATGTAACGCTTGAAAATAAACTTTTTTTATTGACATAATACATTTTCTCAGTTCTATCTAAAGAAAAATGAATTGAAGAAATTGACCAAGCGAAACGTTGTTTTCACCATTTCACCGTTTGCGCAATAAATTATTCATCTTTTTTTTTTTTAAATATGTGTTTAGTTTCTTTTTTCCTAGCAATTGTTAATCCTTACTTTAGACAAAAGTTTTACTTTAACAGTAAACTAATCAAGTGGAAAATCATGCATGCAAGTAAACATAATTATTTTTTTAATCTGTTTTTAAACTAAATTTATCATGTTTCTCAAACTCTTGATGAGATGGAAAACTTTATTAAATGTATCTTTCTTTTATCTTCATTATAATACAAGAGTAAATCAACATTATATATCCCCCAATAGGGAGACTCGGTTAACTTGATCCCATTTTCAGTTTTTAATTTTTATTTTGATAAAAAAATAGCTATTTGAAGATTTTTTTAATTATTATTGGCGCTTGTTATAGTTTTGTCAAGTTTTGAAAATTCATTTTAAAAATCAAAATGTTTTGTTTAAAAAAAAATTGAAAAAATAGATCAAGTATCACGCATTGAAGGGAAACTTGATATCCGTTCAAGAAGGCTTAATATTTAATTTATAGAAATTGACTTTAAATAATTCAAATTAAGTTTTAAAAAATTATTATAGTTTTTTTTAATTAAGTTATTATTGGAAGCCTTGCTGCTTTTTGAAGTAGTAAGTTTTGACCATTAAAAATCATTTAAGAAAAAGTTTCACATTAATATAAAACATAAAGAAAAATTAATTTAAATATCATATATTAAGATATAATTTAATAAAGTATTTAGCTCTTCTTTGTAGAATAACTCGGTTAAATTGTTTTTTTAAAACAACTTCTAAATTCTATAAAATAGTAACCGGCCAAATATCCCTGCTTAGACAACTGACTTGACCAAAAAATATTTCTGGAAACCGAACTAAACTAAAAAAAAATTTAAAAAGAACTCTTCGGCGCAGCCCGTAAGTGGCCAAGGACTGCCGTGCCCATTTCAGCTTACGTGACCGAGGTCTCTGAAGTGATAGGCATATGTCTCGGTTAGGTGGGCAACCTCACGCGGAAACCCCAGGGCTTAGTTCCCAAGCATGCTTGGTCCTCAAAAATACCTGCTACTTATTACTTACCTTAAAAAAAATACTTCTACTTATTCCTATAAAACTATAAAAATGCAATAAAATCTCAACTAATAAATTCCCTTATCTACACATTCAATCCATCCAAAACTATCATATTTCTTAAAAATATTCCACAAAGCCCACAGCGACATGCCTGTCTTATATAACGCCATTGGGAAAAAAACACCAATCCTTACAACGCCTTAGGCCTCGATTGAGTTACCTGAAATGAAAAGTGAATTTGATTCTAAGAGAATTGAAGAAGACCGTAAAAAAAAATCTTCAGAGACGTCAGATAACAGGTTTGGATGTCCTTGCAACATTAGCTCGAAGTTTACACACCTCCAACTTTCGATGATGTGCAAGGTAAGATCTTGGATGTATAGACTTTTCTGGATATGCTAACTATTTGATTTGAAATGAAGAAATTATATCTTTGTTCCGGTGTGTAGTTAAAAAGGAGAGAAATTAAAGGTAAGTTTCATTAGTTGTTTAAATTTTATTTTAAAATTTTGTATTGAATAAAGATAAACTATATTTATGTTTATAAATATAAACATGTATAAAATACTCCTTGAATCAAAATAAATATGAATTTTCAGTTTGATATGCTTCGGCAGAAATTTTTGAAATTAAAATCTTACGGATTGTTTTTTTAATTTATTTCTTCAATTTCTTACTTTTTTCGTCTAGTTTGGTGATTCATTCCATTAAAAATAAATCTGTATGAGATTATGAAATATTTAAAATTAATGAAAAATATATTACAAATACAGTACATAAAAGTAAAATTACAGTTATAGAATAAAAATATTTTTAATTTCTGTAGGACTTCTTTACCTCGTTTTTTTTTAATTAGTAAGTTGCACAGTGGAGTACGTTTAATATTTTACATTAGAGCAATTAATAATTGAAATTAATATTTCCCAAAACGCAGTTTATACTAAAGGCTGAGTATCGTTAAAATTATTTTTAAAAAATGTAACTATCTATATGTAGAAAAATAATAATAATGTATCATTTTGTTCTACTATATATGACAGTTTAATATTTTTAGTTAAATTGAACCGCCCCTGAAGTTCCCTATTTGCACCGGGTTGTTTTTACTTTTTTGGGCTGAATTTTCTATTTTGAATAAAAAAAATTAATGACAAATGTATATTTGTATGAATATTTTTATTATATTTATAAGTTGTTTTACTAAACCAATCGTATCACTTGGTTGGCGGAAGCGTTGTATGTTGCATAACACCAGGGAATACCTTCAATCGTTATATAAAAGTTTGAAACCTCGTGATCTCTGTTTTCTTTTTTTTTCTGGTCGCAACTTCTGAATGGCAATAGTATAGTGGCTAGCAATATAGGAATGTCTTAAAACGAGTTTGTTTTATAAGTTTTGAAGATGCAAATTCAGGAGTGTTTTTTATTGAGCTGTTTGACATATTATATAAAAAAAGTTTTTTTGTAAATGTATCAAAACTTTAGGAATGTGTGATGAATAAAGCATACAAATAAAAAAAAGCTTTTGCTCTTGCGAAACTGCATTTCAATTTTTAAACTTTTATTTAAATATAATTAAAATGCTATACCATAATTTACTTTTATTTTATTAAGTTTTCAAGTGTGTATAGATACTTAAAAAATTGTATATACTGAGATATAATTTGTTATTTAATTTTATTTCTTTCTACATTAAAATACATGTTTTAAAATTCATTATATTGAAATAGTCTAGTCTTCGGGATTTTTTAAACATTTGTTCAATGATACTCAAGTTATAGATTATTTAAACAAATACAAAAAGTACATTATTATTTTTTAAATTAATTTTTCTTTTGAATTGTTAAAAAAAACCTTCTCTGTCTCCACAAACGTATAAATGCACGTCAGCCCCATAGACATTGAAATGCTTAATCACTTAGTGTACAACATATAACATTGATACTAACAATGCGATAAAGATGTCTATTACAATCATTATATGAACTAATTTGAAATTTTAATATGTAAAAATATAAAATATATCAATGTCGCAAGGATTGTTAAGTTTCACTCTTCATTATATTCTGCGGAAATCTATCAATATTGATAACATTTTGAACACTGCATCGGGCACATCTAAAGCAATTAGCGAGAATGGAAAGTTCATTTAATGGTCCCTATAAAAAATAACGTCTCGAATGTTAAAAGGCTTTTAGTGGTCAAGTTATTTTTAAAGTTACAATGAACTTATTTTAGTTTAAGCTTATTTGATATTGAAACATGAAGACTCACAAAATATAAAATGTTTTGGAATCTAACATGGTGGAAAACGCCATCTTATATTAGTATAAACAAATTAAAAAATGGCAGATGCCGCCATATTGAAAACTTGTATTTTTAACTCTTTAAAGCTCAAGGCATAAAATATAAGCCTATAAAACTGAAAGAAAAAGGAATTTTGTTAATACAACGCATTCTTGAAAATTCGTAATTTTATTTTTTTAAGATACATATTTATAAAAAAAAATACCATTAAGACCAATATAAAAATATATTTGGGCCAATTAAGTTCAGAAATTAAAAAAGTTACAAAATCCAACATGGCGGAAGAAGCCCTCTTGAAAATCACCTTAAAAACGTAAAAATAAAGATGGCACCTACGATATCAGATTTTAACGGATCAAAATCTACAAAATGAGTCTAAACTATTCACTGTTAAAAACTTTGTGCTTGGTTTCACCATAATGTTGGTTCCTAGTAGCTGCAACGGCTGAATGGTGAAACGTTCCACCATATTTTTGGTATTCGGTTGAACCACTTCACAAGTTTTTGTTTCCAAATCCAGAAAAATGGTTCAAAGAAAAACCGAAAAAAAGGTGAAACATTTCTCCACACAGCCGTTGCAGCTACTAGGAACCAATATCATGGTGAAACCAAGCACAAAATTTGTAACAGTGTATACAACTTGTCACAATGATAGAAATGATAGAAAAAGAGCTATATATTTTGACATTACGATTACAAAACCTGTGATAGAGTGCCACATGATTATATTGGTCAATTGAATATTTGACACACGTCGGGAGAGAATATCGTATTTACGGTTTCAGCAACGATATTCGCTAAAATAGTTTTAAATATAATTGTACTTCTATAGTGACGATGTTAGACATCAAATTTAACCGTTGAGGTAAAAATTTACCCCATTTTTCAAGGGAAAGCTCTAACTCCCTTCATACTGCGAAATTGAGTGTATCTATCGTTGACAAAGTCTTAAATACTATATAGCCTTAACTACATAGCACTATATAGCCTTAAAAACTTCTAGAGGCTCTGCCGATGCTCACAAACGTTCGCCTTCCCCTAGCACCTCCAGGGCCAGATTTAAAGATTTGCCGCCTGTAGGCTGTAGATTTGCCGCCCCTGTCACAATAATCTCCCCCTTCGGGAAAAGATAGCTGGTTAGCTGCAAAACAGGGTGGTATAATGTGCTATTTAAAATTATCACGACGAATATAAAAGAGGGAAAATATGTATATTTGAAATACAATATAATTAAATCATTTATAATATCCTTACTTACCCTGGTATCATTTTAAGGTATAACTGATGTGCACCACACAGCGACGACAAGCTCAGCTAGCGCGTGATATATATACGGTTTACGCATTAATGTAAATTATTGTTTTCATTCTTAAAAATATTAGTATCTTAATAATATTTTTTTGCCGAATGCCGCTTTAATTGGTCGTAAAATTTGCCGCCCCAAAAAATTCGCCGCTCTAGGCTACAGCCTACTTAGCCTATTTAGAAATCCGGCCCTGAACACCTCACTGCTTTCGAGGTTGGTGAACAGGAGTTTTTGCTAATTTCTTGCGTTTTCACCTGCATAGCAACTTAAAGAATCTCCAAACTGACAACGGCAGCTATGCCTAAACTATGTTTTAAAATGTTTTGTTCCACAAATGTTAGATAAAATAAATTTCTCTAACCTTCATTTCTCTGGTGCGAATCGCGCCGATTCGATGGAAGGGATAAGGTCACCATAACAGATACAACCCACACTAATCAATTAAGTCTCTTTCGGGAAAACACTAAAAATGGTTTAAAAACTAAGACAAATTAGAATTTACCTCGAACATAGAAAAATCAGTCTTATTATTTGATTGGTGAGATTTAGGCAGGCAAAAAATAACATAAAACATCCGAAATGTAAACGATTTCTAAATATGTTGCTCTTAGGAAAAATTAATACATAATCTATACTTCTCACATTGAATGCAACTGAAGTCATGTAAAAAAAAGTATTATTTCCAACTAAAAGCATAACAGAATAAGCAAAAGAGTACGTAATGATGGAAATAAAAAAGTATGTTCCCAAACGCAAAAGTTCGTACTATGTAATAATAAAATGTATGCCTAAATTTTGTAGCTTGACAGATAGCATAGCCATAGAAGTTCTAAGAAACTCTTTTAAAGTCTTTGCTGATCTTTTCTATTAAGCGGGAAATTCAAACTGGATCAGGACCGAGTCACATGCACTTAAAATTTACAGCACCCTTGCAGGGGTTAGGCGTTACTGTTAACAGAATTTTTAGCCTACGTTTCTTTTTTTAATCCGAAAGAATTAAAAAAATAAAAAAGTAGGTATTGGCGATGTCTGTCTGTCTGTCTGTCTGTCCGTACCCCTCTTCCAAAATCGGTTCTATCATTCGGATCTTAAAAATTCTTTTTTTTGTTAGAAAGCTATGACCTCAGAGACCCAACTTTCATACTTTTTGTCCGCCTGTCTGTACGTCCGGACGGACATAAATCTACTATCTGTCGGCGAATTTCCCATGGAATTAGCATTGAAATTCAATTTTGAGTATTTAAATCACTGTTGCAAATCAACAATGTCGTATGAGAAACTTTATTTATTAAAATATTTTATGACTAGCAAAATAATTTGTCTTTCTTATAATATTTTGGAATTCTCATAAATTTAGACAATGTGATTCTTTGATTGTTCATTAATTGTTTACAAGAAACTTGTTTGCAATGGCATATATTTTTGCATACAATTGCATAGTTTTGAATTTACATTTATTTTTTAATGCGATTTTTTAGTGTTTCATTATTATTTTATTAAAAAATTTAGTATTCTTCGAACTAAAAAAATCGAGCAGAGATAATAATATAATTATTTGTAAGAATATAAGGAAATAGTTGATTTTGGCTTTAAGTTTAAATTATAGCTGATGCTGTGTTTTTCTAATGTGTTAATCTAGTGTAAAACGATGTGATGATATTACTTAGACCTGTTGTTTCCCAATTAGAATTTCAGTAAGTATTTAAGTAACAGGAAAGTAGGCTATTTTAGTTCTTTAAGAACTTCTTGTTTTTACTGTGTAAATGACTTAGTGCATTTCGATATTCTTTCATCCAGGCCATGGACCACCCTACCAGGCTGCCATGGTCCCAGCGCATCTCCTTCGGCGTGGGCCATGCCCTCAACGACCTGTGTGCCTCGATGTGGTTCAGCTACCTAATCGTGTACTTACAGCTGGTACTGGGGTTCGATTCCAACTACGCAGGATTTGTGCTGCTCATTGGTCAAGTGGCGGATGCGGTCGCTACGCCACTTCTAGGGATGGAGGCCAGCAAGAAGGCGGTCACTGGAGTCTGTAAGAGATACGGCAAGAGGAAGTTTCTGCACTTTATAGGTATGGTGAATTTAAGAATGCTTATATGAATCGTTTAGTTTCAGAACCAGATAAGTCCACATTTGACTTAAATAAACTTCTTTATTGAAATATATCAACACACAGAATGTAGTTAACTTTGCTAAGTATAAAAAAAAGTTGTTTAAGGCAAATGTAGAACTATCTGGCTTGAAACTAGATGACTCATCTGCAGTATAACTCTGCCGTCCTTTTGAAAAAAGCATTTAAAGGATGTCTAAAAAATATGATGTTAGTTATTGGAAATCATAAATTTGTTGGAATCGAGGTATTTAGCGCGTCTTGAAATGCTTAATGATGATGTAAATACTTTTAGCAAATTTTTCATAAATAAATGATAAAATGTTGTCATAGTTTTTTGTTATAAAAACCACCATTTCAGAAATGGTTTTTCCTCATTTGTATAAAAAAAGGCCAAAAAATTACCGATACTTTTGTTCATTAATAAAATTCAACAAAGCATTACATAAAATTATTAAAGTTGAAACCATATAGGGACATATTTACGCTATTATTTCATATCTACACTGTTAAAAAAATTGTGCTTCGTTTCACTAAAAATATGGTTTTTAGTAGCTGAAACGGCTGAGTGGGGAAATGTTTCATCACATTTTTCGGAATTCGGTTAAACCTTTTTTCAGGTTCTGAAAACAAAATGGTTCAACCAAATACTGAATATATGGTGAAACATTTCACAATACAGCCGTTGCAGCTACTAGGAACCACTGTTATCTTCTGAGGAGATAAGAGAGACTTTGGAGCTTCTCTCACTGCAAATTGGAATATGATTGAAAAGAAAGAACCTATCCCTAAGATATTCAGAACAATGGAGCAAATAAAATGCTCACTTTATTGAAATTTAAATTTATATAATAAAAATTAAATTAATTTTTTTGTCTTCTTTTTATGGTGAAACCAAGCGAGTGTACGCTTTGACACATAGAAAAGAAAAACTAAACACAAAGTAGCGACGTTTTATCATACACTCAAAATTCTCTACCGCTATTCTTATGTTATCATCTCCTTCTGTACCATCCAGGCACGGTATGCGTGATCCTCAGCTTCCCATTCATCTTCAGCGTGTGTCCAGGATGCGAGAACTCAAGCCAGCTGGCGCTGACGACGATGCTGGTCCCTTTAGTGATCATCTTCCAGTTCGGCTGGGCAGCTGTACAGGTGTCACATCTTTCTCTCATACCCGTTATCACACCGCATGAGACAGAGAGGGACTTCCTCAATGTGTTCAGGTACTTTTTTATTTTTTTATTACATTTTACTCATCCTGGTTTAGGGTTAATGAATTAGCAATATAAACTATCATTTGTGAAAATGAACATCCAATAGAACGCTAGGATACATTAGAAAAAGCATCACTTCTAAATCGAAGGAGATTATTTTGCCATTGTACAGGGGATTGGTAAGGCCACATCCGGAATATGCTGTTCAGTTTTGGTCCTCCTTCCTCAGAAAAGATATCGATTTGCTTGAAAAAGTTCAGCATTGGGCTTCAAAAAATGATTAAAGCTTTATCAGGTATTATGATAACAGATTACGATCTTCAAACATGTATTCCTTGAAAAATAGAAGAACAAGAAGTGATTTAATTCAGTTATTCAAATTCATCAAAGTAGAGAGACATGGAGGGCTTAGGTTTTAACTTAAATGGACGAACCAAAGGACATGACCAGAAATTTAAAAAAATCCTTCTTCAGAAAGGAGGTAAGAAAGCATTTTATTTTACAATAGAGTTGTCAATTAATGGAATGGTTTACCAGATTATGATTAGTTTAAACATTTATGATTAAAGTTTAAGAATTATGATTATGTTTAAAGATTCGAAGAGAGCAGAAGAATTAAAAAAGAATATCGATAGTTATTGGAGACTGGTAAAAAATTAGAATTTTTTTGGACTAAACTTGCTGGGCCTCTGGCCTGTCGTTGGTCGACAATTTTTGTATTTGTATTTGCATTTGTAATCTTTATGTCTAACAACCTTCTTTCTATGTATTTAAACAAAGCGGTGTAATAAGGTAAGTATTTTGTCCTTAACCGCATAAAGCCATTTCTTGAAGACGGTAAAAGGAGCTTTTTAAATACGGAGGCTGTTTATCTGCACTTTACAAGAGTTAAAAATTTGGCTTGGTTTCATCAAAAATATAGTTCCTATTAGCTGAAACGGCTAGGTGGTAAAATGTTTCACATTATTTTTGGTATTTGCTTGAACCATTTCTCAGGTTTTCGTTTCCAAAACCTGGAAAATAGTTAAACCATAATTATATTTTAAGTTATTAAGTTATATTATATTTTAAGTTATTATAATTATATTTTCATAATTATATTTTAAGCTTAACTTAATAACAGAAATTCCGTAACAATTAGAATTTCCAAAACATGTACTTTACTTTCAGGTATGCCATCGACATCGCTTCAGACATGGGTACGTACGTTATTGTCTGGGCCGTATTCGATTTGACCAGAAAACCCACTGGAAGTCATCACACTATCACGGGAGAATACGCTGATAAATTTATGGTAAGATGGAATGTATGTTATTTAACGAACTTCTATTTTTTAGGGTGTGACGAGACGTTCTGAATTTCGCAGTATAGTTTAGTTTGTTATTCATCTATAAAGCTATAAAAAAAATGGTGCAAATATTCTCCGTTTATTTTTTTTATATATTGTAAAAAAAACGAGGTAAAAAAATATATGATTTATGTAAATTTAATGGCGATTTCATAGATAAAGGGTTAATCACCGAAACAAACCTGGTCAGGCTATCTGCACTCTTAAAACAAAAGAATGAAATCCACTTCTATAGGGGAAGTGCATTTTCGGCACCCGCAAGGAGTGGAAATTAACTCAGACTGAGTTAAAACCACTCGTTTTAAGAGTGTAGGACGTAGATTGTTTTCTTTTATTTCTTTTACCCACTCCGCAAAAAGAGTGAAATCCACTCCTATAGGGGAAGTGCATTTTCGGCACGGAAAGGAGTGGAAATTGACTCAGACTGGGTTAAAACCGCTCGTTCGTTTTTTCGAGTGTGTTTTTGTTAACATGCCCTTTGAGAAAAAATTGCGCAGGGAGATTTTTTTTTGGACTTTCGAAAAAATAAGGCCTCAAAATTCCTAAATTAAAGATCAAAATATAAAGTTACATACTTTGTATTAAAAATGTGTTTATAGTAAGATGTAAAATATTTTTTATTTAACTATCTGTTTCTCCGGTTCTCATTCGATTGATGTGATATCTGTAAGGAAGGTAATAGTCAAGATGTTTATTTGACAACTAATTTTAATATAGCGTTTTAAGACGCACTAATTTAACATCGCTACTTAAACGACGTTAATTGTTTCACAAAAACGTCATTTTTAAGATTTTTTTTACGTTATATGGGTTCTATTAGAGTTGCTTTAACGTTTTTTTACTCTAACAACTTTTCAGCTCTATGTACTCTTCAAACAAAGTCATATTTTCAGATAATATGTATATTGATACCATAGATATCATAGTTAAAGCCCTTTTAATTCTACTTACAAAACCACACGTGCAGTTAGACGTTAAAATAATTTAAGCATCATAAGTTTATTGTGAAATTCGGGAAAGGAAGACCTGGTTGGTATTTCTTTTTCAAGTCCTTCGACAACTTTTGATACTCCGAAGAAGGTCACAACCACAAATTCAAGGCTACCTAGTCATAAACCGAAGTCTGTTATACAACGAGTTGTGTTATTTCATCTAGCATGCAGTTGCAGTACCAAATTAATAGGCGAAGCATGTGCGATAGACAGAAATTTCTTCTTTGACTAATAAACAGTCAGTGTATGGATTCTTCTAGTTTCATTTTTTTTTCTATCTCTCTTTAAAAGTGTAAAGTAATTTGGCGCTTATGAAGTTTTACTTATATAAATATTTAAATTATTAGGTTTAGCTGTCTTTGGAATTCTGATCATATAAAATAGTTTTATAAATTAGATCATGGCTTTTCGAAACAAGTTAAAGCTTTGTTTTGAGATATATTATGTTAATGTTGGGCTTATAAAGGTGGATACTATATGATAACCAGTACTGCCGTGGGCAGGTAAACTGCAGTATCGATACTAATGAATTGAACCATTGTTGTAAGCACTCATTAAATCTAAACGCTAAGAAATTTCAAACAAGTAGGTTTGTAACAGAATCTGTTACTTAACCCGCTTCCACACAAATGTTGTGTTTAACATGTAAAAAGGCGCCAAACACAGCATTAATTCTATATTAAACAATTACGTGCTAAATTTGGCTAGTTTCATTTATTTTATTTCGAAAATTCAATAATTGTTACTTATCGTTTGCAAAAATTAATATTTCAAATAATAAATATGTAATATTCCTCGCTTTTAAATAGAATGAAAACATTTCATATCAACATACAAAGAATCTCGTAGTGAAATATATTTGACGTCATTTCAAAGTGATCGATGTCGCAAAAAATAAATTTATTTTAATTTATTGTCTAAAAGAATTAAGTATCTTGGACGATTGTTGCGAATGGCAATGGTGATTTAATTCTAATACAAATGGCTTCCTATGCTTTTTTAAATGAGCATTAAATTTTGCAGTTTTTTACATAATTGAAGTACTTCGAATTCTAATTCTTTTCTGAAATTTTCAATGTATTCTAATTTCGATGCGCTGAATTTTTTGACGTATCACATTTGTCCGTAGCATTTGTAGTTTGGGCTATGAAAGTGGGTGACGGACAGACGGACAGACAAACGGATTTAACGATTATAATACCTTCCACTTTTTACGTTATAAACGTAGTATTGAAGCTAAAACGGATTTTTTTCAGTGCAAAAAAGGTCCAATTCATTGTTGTAGTTACTGCAATCTACCTGCCCACGGTAGAGTAGCCACAAATGGATCTCATTTATCAATAATAAAGGATACTCTGGATAAAGATTAATTGTATTTACAAAATAAATTAGCACATAAAACAGCAATTTGGAACGAACAATAATATTGTATTTCAAAGTTCACATATTTATTTTCAGATTGACAAAACTACATTATTGCTTTCCTTGGGTCAATTCTATTATTTTGGTTAAAGTAACGTCGTTCTTAAGCTTCGGTGTTCTTTTTAAGTTATTCGGCAGTTCACTGTCAAAAATAAAATAAATAAAAACGCATCTAAAAACTAGAAAAATTTAAGTTGCATTTTGCGAGTTATAAAGAAAGTAATAAAACTTTTAGGGCTCTGTAAAGATGGACAAAACTAGCACTTAAATTTGACACACAAATTATTATATAATACAATTTAAAAAGTATCTTTGGTTGGTTAAATACCACACACAAAAGATATTTAAACTCACCGACATTATAGATTATTAAATTCCGTCAGCTTTGGAATTAAAACTATATTTGGTATGGTTATATTTCATCTGGTATGGTTAAATTTGATTTGGTATGGTTATATTTGGTTTGGTATGGTTATATTTGGTTTGATACGGTTTGTAGTGGTTACACAAATAAAATAAATTTCATTTTTAGCTTCCACACAGCGTTTATAACGTAAAAATTATAATCGGTATTATAATCGTTCAGTCCGTCTGACCGTCACCCACTTTCATAGCCCAAACTACAAATGCTACGGACAAGTGTGATAGGTCAAAAACTTCAGTGCATCGAAATTAGAATACATTGAAAATTTCAGAAAAGAATTCGAATTCGAAGGACTTCAATTATTTAGAAAACTGCAAAATTTAATGCTCATTTAAAAAGCATAGGAAGCCATTTTCATTAGAATTTAATCACCATTGCCATTCGCAACAATCGCTCGAGTAACTTTAATTATTTAGGACAATAAATTAAAATAAATTTATTTTTGCGACATCGATCAGTTTGAAATGACGTCAAATATATTTCATTACGAGATTCTTTGTAAGTTGATATGAAATATTTTCATTATATTTAAAAGCGAGGAATATCACATACTTATTCTTTGAAATATAATTTAATTTTTGCAAACGATAAGTAATAATTATTGAATTTTCGAAATAAAATAATTGAAACTAGTCAAATTTAGCATGTAAATGTTTAATATAGAATATCAATGCTGTGTTTGTCGCCTATTTACCTGTTAAGCACAACCTTTGTGTGGAAGCGGGTTAAGTGATAGATTCTGTTACAAACCTACTTGATATTAAATAACTTGATATTAAATAACTTGATATTAAATAACTTGATATTTACCTACTTGATATTTAAAGTTAAATTTAAAAAATATATATAAAGTGCATTTTATTTTCAGCTCATAGTTCTAATCATCGTAGGAATCGGTGCTTTCTTTTCAATCATATTTCACCTTGGAGTGAGAGAAGTTCCGAAGTCTCCAATCTCCTCGGAAGAAAACAGCTATGATGAGAAAATGGAAAAGTCGCCGGGAAGTTCAGAATTTCCGCCTTTTCCGGAAAATCTTTCCTGGAGAGGGTGGCTGAAAGAAGTTCATTTTTATCAGGTAATAATCCAGTTTATTAGATTAATTTCCTCTTTTGAAAGAATAAAAGAAATCGAAAAGAAGGTAATCGAAAACGTGGATTTCCATCCATTCGGTCCCTGTCTCTCTTCAACTTTCGTTCGAACCATAAGAATTTCAACAACAACAAAATATTTTTAAGATATGCCATCAGATATCTATCTTTTTTTTTTTACTTTTTACCTTAGCCCGTCTATCCATCTATCTATCCGTATCCCCTTGCCACACACACAAATTCACTTCTAATCATCAGATTTTCAAAAATATTTTTTTAAACATATGAAATCGGAGAAAAAATATTTTATATCTTTTGTATGTCAGTACTGTTCTTTATACTTTGTATACGTCTGTTTATTTAAAAAAAAATAAGAAGAAAATAGTCTACTTAATTCTTAATAATAATTAATAATGTTAATAATAATTTTAATCATTTCCTCTTGTTTTTCTCCATTATTCAAATCGAGCATATATAATGTCATTTATTTTAATATCGATTGATAAACTGTTCCAAAAGTTATTTGCTTTTTTAAAAAAAACCAAGGTCACATAAAACATTCCACATTTATAAATAACATAACAATGTGGATATTTACTTTTAAAATGCGATTTTGAAAAGCTATTTTAAATTGGTCTGTATAAACAGTAAACATTTATGCATAAACAGAACAGTATTATCAGGAAAACAACTTTGCATTATTGATTTATTGATATCTCGATGAAGTACTGTTTTGACAAGTTTTTAAGGGGGAATGGGCGCGCTGGACCGCGGGTATCCAAACTCAAGTGCCTCAGTGTTAAACCAATAGCGAAAAAACTATTTTCTCTGCCACATTTCTCCGGCTTTATTGAATATTTTTACAAACGGGTTTTTTTTAATAATAAATGTAGATAACTTACGGGTCTCTATAATCCCACTTTTTGAAATTGCTTCGAATATTTTGTGTAAAATTATTTATTGAAAATTAAAAAAAAATATTCGAACCAATTTCAAAAAGTGGGAAGGTCGAGACCTGTAAGTCAGCTACATTTATCACATAAAAAATCCGCTTGTAAAAATATTCAATACAGCCGGAGAAATGTGGCAGAGAAAATAGTTTTTTCTCCATAGGATTAACACTAATCCACTTTGCTTTGGAGACCCCTGGTCCAGCGCGCTCATTCCCCCTTAATTACATTTGAAATAAATAATATGAAAAAAGCGGAGATGCAAATGTAGAAAAAATTTCACTCCCGTAATTCTCTATTTATTTTCAATCCGTTATAATAAAAAAAATATCAATTCTTTATTTTTTTGTAGAAACAACACAAATATACGGAGACCTCAGAATTCAAGTGAACCAAATCCATAAAAAGCTTCTTTGTGCTATACAGAGGCTTAAAGTCAAAGCCTTATAACAAACTTACCTCTTAACATTTTTAAAATTTCTGCTGCCTAGTAGATATTATCTGAACTAGAACTTCTTTTATTATTGCACTGAAATTCTACATGGTTAGTGCTTGCAATTGCGCTGCTAACTCGGAAATGGCAAATAGTGGACTTGGTTCACTTGTATTATAAACCCGCCATACATTGTAAATAATTTTTTTAAGAAAGTCTTCTCAAAAATTAAATTTTCAAATTTGTTTTATTTTGTTTTTATTACGATTTTCATACATGATTAAAAAGTGTTTCAAGTTGTAAAGCAATACTTTGAGAGATATTGGAATTTTAAAATAATGCATTAGGGCATTAGAACTAAACATCACTCTTATTTTATAAAAACTAATTAACATTTTTAAAAATGTATGTCAATGACTTTTCTTAATGTTTGACATTTATAACTTTCTTATCTACAGGTTGGCTTAATCTACACCGCCACTCGGTTGTTTCAGAATATGAGCAGCGTCTTCATGCCTCTATACTTGTCAGAATCATTGAAAGCCAACGATGTAAGTATTATAAAGTTAAGAAGAAGATGGAGATGATTACGGGCAAAAAACAATACTAAAACCGGTTTGCCATGTGAAGTCATCGATCGCTTTGCAGTGAGCCCAAACCTACGCTCTCGGCGAAGTTTTTGGCGCTATTTTACAGTGGAGTTTGTATAGGCTTACTACATCGACTTGGCGATTTCTGACTCTCTAATAAAAACTATAATTACAACGTATTTTTCTTACCTGTGAGGTAATTACTACCATCTTGTGTAAATTCCTATCTCGTAATACAGTTTACAACTGTGCAAACATTCATTTTTGATATTTAATTAATGCTTTTTAAGGAATAAAATGATGCGTTTTAGCATAAACTATCATTGAGTGGGCGGTTTATTTGGGCTTAGTAGAGTTTCTTAGCGACTTTCTGACGGCTTTACTTTGTTTCTCGCCAAGCATCTTCACCTTCTTATAAACTTTGCACAGGGAATATACAGTATACACTGCTCAAAACAATTAGGGGAGCACTTTGCGTACTTTTGTCAACCTTTTCAGTTCCAATGTTTTATTTTTTATTCTAAAAATCTAAAATTTGTGAAATAGATTCGTTATACATACAGAATGAAATGGTAAAAACCAGGAGTGGGGGAATCTTAATTTTCTAAACTAACATTTAAGGGGGGGGGAGAATTGGAGTCATAACTTTTGAATAAGTTATAACAACAATTTTAATTAAAAGAAACATTATTTAATTCTTCAAAACACATGATTCTTCCATCTAACGATAAATAAGTGTGAGCTTAGCTTAGTGAGAAAAAAATCGCAAGCTGAGGATTCCTAATGGAATCATTGGGGATGAAAGGGTTTAAACCATGCATTCCCCTAATTCTTTTGAGCAGTGTAGTATCAGGCTTGGATATCCCAAAACTCAGCATTGTATTTTAACTAGTCGTATAAAAATTTCTTCACCGTGTTTGTGGTATCACAACTGAACTGATTGGACGGGTCTTTACCAAACGCTAATCGAGTGAAGCGGGGAATATGACTGAGGCTTCTAATTCAAAAGTGTAACATTATATTTTATAGTATATATTTGTATTTTAAGATTTAGATACATAAATTGAAAACCCTTTTTCCCCTGTAAGTGCAAAAAATCTGAAAACAAAACAACGCTCACTCCGACGTACGAAAACAAATTTTGGAAACTGTTTACTTATATTTTTATATGCATTTTTAAAATTAATAAAGAAATTAATGAAAATATTTTATAACTGTTATTAGACTTGTTGAAGAATTTCCCCTTTGTTATACAAACTGATTTACAAAAGCATATAACTAGATGAGAAATAAAGTGTAGTCACTTTCTCAAAAATTTAAAATAAAAATATAAGCATATATATAGCTCTAAAAAATTAATTCAATAGGAAATCTTCTAACTGTGTTAAATGTAAGCTCATAATACATAGATAGCTTCTAAATGGCTTCTAAAGAACTAAAAAAACTTGTTAATTTTTGATTGTTCTATTATAGGATTTCATTGCCAAAATCCCCCTTGTGATGAATCTGGCAGGATTTGCCATATCTTGCTTACTTCCTAAATTATTTAAAGTGTTCAGTAAAAAGGTAGGTAACTTAAAAAATCACGTTCATTTTAGTATATTATTACTTAATATTCAAATAATAAAGAATAATATTCAATAATAAATTTAATATATGTGGCTATAGTATGTTTAGAGTAATGTATTCCGGTTCAGGTAATAAGGCCTAAAATCTGTTCATGCAACCTATATTTAGGTATACTGTCAATATTTACATGAAGACTATATATTTTGTTTTTATTTGTTTCTAATCTGTTCAAAATTAGTTCCTACAAGAGTTTGATAGTTAACAAATGCTTATTCACCAGGGCCTTATCTGGGAAAACACAGTCTATAGGCACACCAATTTTTGGTGGCCCTTTACGAAACCTTTTGTGTATGATTGCCCTTGCTTAGTGCTAATTTGGATGTGATGTATTAAACTTGTCTATCATCTTCATTGTTATATTGATCAGACCAAACGAGTCAAAGTCAAGCAAAAAAAAGTGAGGTTTAAAAGTTATAAAATTCACTAAACTTTTGAGGGTCCATAACATTTAGCATAAAAAAACTGAAATTTAAGGTGCCTATAAAATTTTGGGGCCCTAGGTCCGGGCCTTATGGAATATCAGGCCCTGTTATTCACTGTTAATCATACAATGTAAAGAAAATGTTGAAATAAATCATATGTTAGTCGGCCCCATTGCGAGTCAGGACTCGTACAAAAGGGTGAATCTTAATTATTACCTTAAGGATAGCTTCATAGATATCATAGTTAAAGTATTAGATTGGCAGACCACGTGACCTCCAATGCTAACGACGGGGCGCGCATGGAGGCCAAATAAGAGGGCAAAATGGCCAGTGTTGCTGCCACTTTAAGGATAAAAATACTACGAACAAAATACCATTTAATTCTAAAATTACAAAAAAAAAAAAAAACGTAAAAATACTAGCTGTATTTTTAAATCTTTTTAATGACTTTAAATCCATTTCTAGTATTTTTTTTTGTAATTTTAGAATTAAATGGTATTTTTTCGTAGTATTTTTCTCCTTAAAGAGGCAGCAACACTGGCCATTTTGCCCTCTTATTTGGCCTCCATGCGCGCCCCGTCGTTAGCATTGGAGTTCACGTGATCTGCCAATCTAATACTTTAACTATGATATCTATGGATGGCTTCCTTAGTACCAAAATTGTCTCTATGTAGAGTTGCCGAATTTATTACAACAGCCCGTGGCCTAACACAAGTTACCTAAAGGTGAACACCAAGCTGCTTCGGCTTATATACTACAGATATTTGCTATAATCTAGATGAATGGTGGTAGTAACGCAGTAGTAAATCAGTGCCATTTAGTATTGGATATCGGCGAAACGCTACACCACTCCTCTCCTAGACGTATGAACCGTAAAGCAGGATAATTCGCTGTGCGTTTCGGTTGAGGGCTCAGCAGCCATTTAGCAATCAATCAACTAAATTAAACTCTATCTCCTGTGTTATAGGTGACATTTTAGGGGCACGGGTGGCCGAGTATTGTTTTTAATCGCAGAGTATTGTTTTTAATCGCAGAGTATTGTTTTTAATCGCAGCCCATTACGCTACCAGTCTGTGCACTGTACCGGATGCGGGCTCGATTCGCGCCTTTGATCTGGGTGTACTTCCTCTCTCTGTGTCAGTAAAAATTCTGAATGTGTCTGTCTTACTTAACGAAGATGTATAAGTGGGTCTCTGATCATGTACACAAACCGGAAAATACCTGTACCAATCTACCGTTTTAGGTGACATTTATGGCTGGAGCTTGTGCAGGTGTAGGTGCCTGTGTGTGGATCTCTGTAGGGGAAGGTGAGTCCTTCCACACACAGGGTATCTTCGGTGTGGGTGCCCTAATGGGCGCCGCGGCGTCTATGCTGGTCGTCAGTTCCCTGTCGTTCACGCACGACCTCATCGGGACATCCTCGGTAAGTTATTTTGCATGTAACTTACGAACACGGACTTATGGGTAAATCTGTGTACCAGATTTACACTCTATAAATTTCTTAATTCAATTAACGGAAATTTTATTAGCAGTTTTGCTGCCAAAATATTTTCGTAAATTGATATCATAATATTTTGTTTAGTATTATGTTATCTTTGAGACGAAATTAGTTTATTTTTTATTCATTTGTGATAATATAATAATAATACATAGAACTATATCAACTGGCAACTGATTTATTATTTCCCGAGTGTTTGTACACTGCAAAAAAAACTTTACTTTTACGGAAATTTTCTGTACTTTTGACAGTTTAAAACCGTTTCGCTTATTTTAAACGGCCTTGGATCATTAAAACCGTTTCGCTTATTTTAAACAGCCTTTGATCCATTTTCCCCCAAAACTTGTTTACAAAGACGTCACTTCGGGGGCGTGCTAACATCTATAAGTTTGTTCCTTTTGACTTTAATCCGTTGATATTCGGGGGCCAAGTTGATTAACGCTTCACTTGTAACTTAAAGGTAGAGTGTTCTAGTTTCGCCTGGCGCAACATTGTTTCTGAATTTTAAAGAATACGGGACAAAACTGTATTTTTATCGGAATATTCCATATATAGTACAGAATGTTTCAATACTTTTTACGGTTACTTCCTGGCAACACAATTTAAAGTTTAGAACCGTAATTAGAACAAGGGGTGATTTAATTCAGTTATTCAAATTCATCAAACAGGGAGACATGGAGGGCTTAGGTTTTAACTTAAATAGCCATACCAAAGGACATGGTCAGAAATTAAAAAAAAATTGCTTCCGAAAGGAGGTAAGAAAACATTATTTTTACAATAGAGTTGTTAATGAGGGGAATGCTTCACCAGATTATGTTGTGTATTCGAAGAGAGTAGAAGAATTTAAGAAGAATCTCGATATAGTTATTGGAAACTAGTAAAGAATTAGAAATATTTTGGACCAATCTTGCTGGGCCTCTGGGTTGTTGTTGGACGACAATTTTGTATTTGTATTTTTAAAATTGGCGGTATTTTTTTTGCAATGTTTGATGGTTTTATGTGTGGTTTTTAGGAGAGTGGTGCTTTTGTATATGGCTGCATGAGCTTCTGGGACAAGATGGCGAACGGCATCGCTGGAATGGTTGTTCAACACATGCACGCGTAAGTTGCTCCATCAATTCTCTGTTTTAATGAATCTTTTATTTCAAAAAATAGTTGTATTTTGAATGTTAAATTCGTAATGAACTTGACACGTTAAAAGGGTTGTTTACATTAACTCTTATTTAGAGTAAGTATTGAGATGCATGTTAAACAATTCATTTTATGAATGCTTATTAAAATTAAAATGTTTCTTGACGAGGCTGCTTTGACTGTATCAAGCCTTTTGCAGACGCGGCATATTCCCACGAACGTAGAGCCGTTTTTGTTGCACCATCTAGGTCGCTCTTGCTACCAAATAGCCACAATACAGGGTGTACGTAAGAAAAGAATGTCCGAGTTTGGTCTATTGCAGGATTTTATTTTATACTAAATATAACAAATCATACATGACATTGAAGGAAAAATAACCTAGTTTTTCCTATAAGTGCTCAAATGTGTGCGCCTTTAGTGATTCGGCACACATCCAAACGAAAATGCAATTCTACCCATACTGTCTGCAGCAAGTCCGGAGTAATGGAAGTAACAGCCTGTGCAATTCTACCTTTCAAGGTTGGTAAATCGTGGGGTAGGGGTGGAACGTAGACCCGATCTTTTACGGAGCCCCAAAGGAAGAAATCACAAGGCGTGATGTCAGGTCACAATTTGAAACTCGGGCATTCCTTTACGGACACCCCCCTGTATTTCGTTTTCAGTTTGGTTTATCAAGAAACAAGTTATTTTGCTTCGTAAATATTTTCAAAAATTGTGGAATAAACGTCAAAGATTGCTGGATCGCCAAAATATTTTTATTTCAGAAAGTATTCAACAGAAAAAAAACACTTATTTTTTTAAACAATAAATGATATTAAATGTATATCATTATATTTTGTATTTACTTATAATATTGTCTGTCACAATATTTGAGCGCATATGTTTTACTTACAGAGTCCATTGTGATAAGTGTGACTGGTTCTACAGAGATGTGATGGCCTATGGAGTTGGAGGCGCTGCGATGTTCTCAAGTCTTATTCTCATAACTTTACTCCCAGCTAACCTCGGTGTAAGGCAGTCAGCCTATAATGGTAAGTCACATAAAAAGTTAAATTCAGGTGTTGAATTATAATAATGTGAATACCAGTACAGTTTATAATTAAGTTGCGTTTTAAAATAGCCATGAAAGAAGATCTGCTGAAAAAAGTAGCATTTTGCAGCAGCAGTTATGAGGCAGGCGAGCGTAGGCGAAGTTTCTATTAGGAGAACTAGTACAGGCTTTAAGATCGATGGATAAATAACAAGAAGTGTGCTTAACAAACGGTCGTTCATCATTAGGAAAAATTGGAACTACGGGCTTTAAAGAAACCTAATTTAAATAATAAAACACATAAAAAATATTTTGTTGAAGGAACAAACATTTTGTTAATTCAACAACAAAAAAGTTAATAAGCGCCTACAAATATTTTGTTGCTAATACCAAATTTTTTTGTTGGTTCAACCAAATGTTTTTGTTAATTGAACAAACGATTAGTAGGTTTTTCTAATGCTTTTGTTGATTCAACAAAAGCTTAATCGGTTCAGCCATTGGACTCTACAGATTCAGCGAGTACGTCTGTCTCAGTGTACTCGGGGACCCCCGTGATTTTTTAGGGATATTTCTTTCAAGAACAAATACGTTATAGTATGGCTGTGATACAAAACCGAGAAGCTTCATTGTGAGAAGTCAGTTAATTTTCCATTTTCGACCACAAAGGTCCAACAAAATGAGGATAAACAACCGGTCTTTCATTTCAATAGAAAATTTAGCTTCATTTTTTCTTTTTGCTTTTTATGACAAATGACATCATAGTTCGACAGCCAATAGCATATCGAGCTTTTCTCAACTAAACGAGTTTTGTTGAGGTGAAATTACTCGCTTTGTCACAATAATGTTTAGATTGTTTGGTAAAATATTATATAGATAAAAAAATTATTGGTTATTGTTGTTTAGATAAAAAAATTAATCAACAAAATGCGTCAATAAAAAAAATTGGTTCTCATAGCAAAAATATTTTCCGTAAATTAAATTTGAACTTAAATATAAAATGAAAAAAAAACTTACTTAAATCGTTATTTCAGCATTTTGCGGTGATAACTTACTGAAAAATATTTTACGATTCCTGCACAGTATTATAAAAATGCTGAAATAAAATAAAATAAAAAAATCTTTTTTTTTACTTAGGGGCTGTCAATTCAAAAGAAATAGTCAATTACCAAGCCCTGGAAGAATCTAACGAAGGTTCTACCACAAGAGAAATCCAAGAAGTGACTGCAGAAGAGAAGAAAGAATAATATAGAATGATTTCGTTAAGTATTTTAAAGAATACAGCAAATAATCAAATAAATTCAAAAGACTTCTCAAGGCCAAGAAATTTTGAAATTTCTCTTAGCCAAACTTTTATAACAAATTCAGTAAGGATTGACCAATGACATTTGGAGGAAATTTACATTTTTAATTTGAAGGACTTGTTTTAAATGTTTGTGATCTTTAATATGATTGTTTTTGTGTTGTTTCATATGATTACAACAAATGACAATTGACTGTTGTGTAGATGATGAAACTATTTGATAAAACATCTTGATTACTTTGATGAAACAATTTTGATATGTACACTGTAAAATTTTGATGTAGCTTTGGTGTAGTTTGGTTCCACGTAAAGTTTGGTTCAAAGTTACGTTACGCCATAAAATAAGAGAAAGCATGTAAGCTTGCTCAAATTTGTATAACGCTGGCCTAAAAATCTAGTGTAACAATTACTATGTAAAGCTGGCGACATCTAGGCTGCCACCAGTTTTATGGTTATCTACGCTTCCATCAGATACATCCAAACGTTTACAGAGTGCAAAGGTTAATCTGAAATTATTTTGCGCACATTTTTTTAATTAATTAGATTTAAATAACTCTAACAAATTCTTTATATTCAATAATTATTTATAGCATTTTTCGTTCTTGAAAATATTAACTCCTATTCAATTTTATGAAGAAATGTTTATGAAACGTTTTAACAACAAACTTTCTTCAATTACAAACTGAATATTATAGAGAGAAAAAATAAGCTTTTTTGATATTAATGAACTTTTTATCCTGTTTTCATCCTGTTTTGTACAAACAAATGAAATGTTTTGTTTATTGTGTATGCTATACTTTTTCAATGTGTTCAGATGAATGTTTGTTACTAAATATGTTTAAAGTAATATTATTATTGTATTCAAATACAAAATATATGCATGCATCAACAATAAAAGTTACTTTTTGTCTACATCATTAATAATTTATAAATAAGAAAATATTTTTTGTATAGTACTAATTAAAAATTTACTTTAACACTGTATTTTGCTGATTTTTTCAGGAAAAAGAAGGGTTATTAATGTAAATAAACTATTTTATTATTTGTCTTCTATATGCATATTTAAATGCTATACGAAATTTTTTTTTAAAAATATTTTATATTTAATAAACGGATACCCTAAATCAATTATCACTGTACATAAATTAAGTTCAAATCTTCAGTCAGACGTAGTTCTTCTAGTTTTGAAGTAAAGTATTACATGAATAGTAAGAGTTTAAATTATACGTTTTTTATTTTTCTAAATTGTCAGAATTTTTAAGTTTGATCCAAAATTGATCTAAATTCAAATGCAATGAGTTATTAGTATACTTTCAAAAAAACATTCTCAAGTAATAAAAGTGAAAAGATAATTACAAATTTCAACTTAATCTTTTGAGGTTTACTTCATTAGAAATAGAGAAATATTTCTCTACTCCGACCCAAACTTTTGCCAAAATGTCTAACGTTATCGGTATATCAAAAATAATAATGTGAATATTTCAGATGATGTAACGCTCTTTTTTCATTTTTATCAGTACTGTATTTCAATGGTTGCTTTGGTTTCACGTACTACGATTTCCTTGGTTGCTTCTGTTTCACTCTCAAAATTATCGATATAGATGAATAGAATTTTTGGCACTCATATAGAATAATAAAATGTAAATTCAATGAGCGCCAAATAAATTATAAATGACCTTTAGATAGTTACCATAAAATAAAGAAAACAAACATCACATGCTATTCTTTTTTCTTCTTATTTCGAAAGGTTTTTTTACGAATTGACCTTTAAAGAAATTACTGCATAAAAAAATTACTTAAACTCAAAATAAAATTTTAAATGAAATGTTCTGTAAACATTCAGAATAAATTTAATTATCAATAAAATAGAATAATAAAATGTGAATTCATGAGCGCCAAATAAATTATAAATGACCTTTAGATAGTTACTATAAAATAAAGAAAAACAAACGATACAAGTATACAACATGATTCTTTTTTCTTATTTCGAACGGTTTTTTTTGTTTTGTTTACGAAGGTTGGGACTGGACCAAACAGGTGGTCGCTATGGGCACCGTTACTGTGTCATCTGCTCTAGAGATTGAATCAGGTATGGGGGGTCATTCAAATATTGACCTATGTTCCAATACAAAATATCAGGGATTGGATAGTTACTTTTGAAAAGTAACTCTGTTAGGCTATGTCCTGACTACGCCACAAATGCCACAAAGGCAACAAATGCAACAAAACTTGGCGACTTGGCAGAGTCAGCCCCCATGCTATTGCATCGCTTGGCGCCCTTGGCGGTCGCCAAATTTTGTGGCATTTGTTGCCTTTGTGGCGTTTGATGTCGTAGTGAGGACATACCCTTAGAGTTACTTAATTAAAAAACAGTAATTCTGTTATAGTTATAGTTACTTGTTGTAACATTGTTAAAAGTTAAATTTTAAATTGTTAAATATAAAATGAACGCCGAGCTACCGAAAAGATCCGTGAAGAGCAGAGTGAGGAGTAACGAAATTTTTCGTTACTTCGTTACCGATAAAAGTAACTGAGTTACAGTTACAGTTACTTTCTGAAAAATCTAACGGCATTACTTGGAGTTACCGAAAAAAAGTAACTGTTGCAAGTAACGCGTTACTCCAATCCCTGCAAAATATTATAAGCAGACGAAAATAAATCCTCTTTGGGATACAGACGTATAAGCCCGTCACCTGACTGTCAGGTTTTCCAGCAACATGATGGGGTTGTTTCACGGAGGATCTGGCAATAGCTCTGCTGTTTTGTTTACATGTCTATTTTAATGTCTTTCAACAGTGTTGCCACCAGTTTTAGGAGAAAAACTACGAAAAAATACCATTTAATTCTAAAATTACAAAAACATACCATAAAAATACTAGCAAAGCGTTTCACGTTTTTTTTAAAGTCACTAAAAAGATTACAAAATGCAGCTAGTATTTTTACGATATTTTTTTGTAATTTTAGAATAATTCTAAAATTACAAAAAAATATGGTAAAAATACTAGCTGCATTTTGGAATCTTTTTAGTGACTTTAAAAAAACGTGAAGCGCTTTGCTAGTATTTTTATGGTATGTTTTTGTAATTTTAGAATTAAATGGTATTTTTTCGTAGTTTTTCTCCTAAAACTGGTGGCAACACTGTTGAAAGACATTAAAATAGACATGAAAACAAAACCGCAGAGCTATTGCCAGATCCTCCGTGAAACAACCCCATTTTAAAATTTTATAAACATTGTGATTTTACTAAATTTTTAAATTTGAAGTGTGGAAGAGTCATTTATAATTATCTGGAAAAGAAATATAAGTTAGAAAGAATTAAAATTTTCAGTTTAGAATTTAATTTTTTAAAATCTCATTCTTCATCCTTCTTATCCTTCTCTCACTCTTCAGCCAATTTGCTTAAACCTCAGGTGATTTATATAAGTTAAAAGGAAGTTCTTACATTTTCAGAAAGCTACCAAAAAATTTATTTCTTAAAATGACTAATAAATTAATTATAAAATACTTTTTAAAAAACGTGGGAAAGCTTTACAATTTATACACGTGTAGTTCTCATGTTTGAAAGTTGAGAAGGTATTTGGAACTATGAAAAACCCACAAATATAGCAGTTAAACTCTTGAAAATTCATTATTTTTTTACCAAAGTCAGAAATTCAACGCTGTAAAACCTTCTTGTAACGTTACATAACTGAGAGACATTTTTTTTTTTTGTGACACCATCTAGGCTGCTCTCGCTACCAATTTTGATGCTCAGATTACAATGAATCTGAGCTCTCTGTGGCCGGTATGCCGCGATTTCATTTTGTAGAAAGAATCTCATCCATATAGGTACTCAATGAATCTTTAACATGCCACATAACTATGTGACTTACAATTTTCCCATCCTGAAAATCTGCCAACTCAGCCGATGCCCAAACCCGTAATCTTAGACTTATGATTCAATTATAGAATAAACATAATTTAGCTACATAAATTAGATATACAGAACTTTTCATTCAATCAATTTCAACACCGTCCCTCAACGTAAAATCGACAATGTCTAGGCCAATCACAGACCTCTAAGCGTTTAAGCAATTAAGCAGACCTCTAAGCAAGTAAAAGCAATTTTTAGTAGTTAGAATTTATCGTTGTCGATAATGTTTCTTTTGCGTTTTCATTAAGTACGATAAAACTCTTTGGTTACTTTTTTGTTTTAGTATAATTTATCATTTAGAAGGAAATGCGGTGAGGGGACGAGAGTTTAATTTCGAGTCTTACTTGTGAGTAAAAATTTTGCTCTTTTTTGTAGTAGAAAATGTGTTTCATTTCATTGCACTTTTAAAGTCTCCTAGGTTAATTGGCAATATTCATAAACTGGGTAATAGTAAATTAATAGATTTATAAGTAATAAAATTTAAACTGGTGATAATTTATAAATGACTGCATTTTGAGAGTGAATTAAATTTTAAACTTGTGCCGAGGAACAATTTTGTGCTATTAAATCGATGGTTGTTTTGTTACAGTTTTTATTAATTTGTCGATAATGTTTCTTATACGTTTTCAAGTACAATAAAACTCTTTAGTTACTTTTTTGTTTTAGTATTTAGACCATTTAGGACGGAAATGGAGGAGACGAAAATTTAACTTCGAGCTTACTTGTGAGTAAAAATTTGCTCTTTTTTATATTAAAATGTGTTTCATTTTATTGCACTTGAAGTGTTCTAGTATTTACAATATTAATAAACCGTATATAGTAAGTTAACTTGTTTATTAGTAATAAAATTTTAAACAGATGATAATTTTTAAGTGACAACATTTTGAGAGTGAATTAAATTACCGTAGAACAATTTTTCATGTACCGTTAAATAGATGGTTGTTTTGTTGCAATTCTTATTAGTTTGTTGGTAATGAAAAAAACCCCTTTTTACAATATTTTGCTATGTTTATTTAAAACCAACTTTTGAGCTTAAAACTATCTATTATTTAACAAGTAGAAAGTAAAATTTTCCTATTTTTAAAATTTTCATAACCAAAATACATTAACCTAAAAATAAATGACGTATAAATGAAACACAAGGATTTAAATTTAATGTCTAGCACTTTAATTTATAGTTTTATAATCTAAAAAATATTACAGAAAAGAATTACTGCAGCAATTAAGTGGGCTTTAGAACGAATTTCTTGAAAACATTTTAATAATTGTTTTATGCGCCTTCTTTTTCTTTAACATGAAGACCATTGAGCTAAAAACAGAATTGTATTTTAGTGCTTAATGTAATATACTAAGTTATTCCATAACATCATACGAAATTAAAATATCTCATTCAAAATGTAGCTATTTAAGCCGAAAAAAAATTCAGAATCTTTTATTGTTATTTTTATTTGGTGTATGAATGAAAACTATTTATTTAAAATAAAACACAATTAACATTTAACATATGTAGAAACTTTAGATTTTGAAATGCAGATTGCAGAGTATACCAAAAGTAAATGGAATAATTTGCATGAATATATATATTTTTTTAAGGAACCTTGAAATACTTAGATATTTTTTATATAAAATTGTACGCTTTAAAAAAAATTTACACGCATAAAAAAATTTTGTAAAAAAATTAATACATTTATGAGCTCAAGTTTAAAAAAAATTGCTAATATAGAATAGATTCTAGTGTTTACATTATAAGAAATAAACCAATTCTTATATTTTTATACAAAATAAAACAAATTCTTATGTTTATGCAAGATAAAATTCTATGGATTTATGCAATTCTATGGTTTATATAATAATAAATAAAATAATAATATCGTTAAAATAGTATCACCCAATCTAGTCTTCTTTTTTTAAATTTTTTTTCATATTATAAGGAATTAATCATTACCAGCGTTGATATCATAAGAAATAAAAAAGTAATGCTACTTTTTATTTTAAAAAAAAGTTTATTAACACGTAGACCCACTTTAGTAATAACAAGACTATTTATAGTATCAAGACCACTTGCTCATACAAAAAAAATCTAAAACTTATTTTCCGTAAATAAGTTTGAAAATAAAATCTAATTGTCCTTTAACATGAACGATAACCTATCTGTTATGCAACACCTATAAATTACGTTATGCATAACATGCACTTTATATCGATTATTTAAGGTACCTAACAACGAAAAGCACTTTCAATAAGGCTTGCGTGACAAGCTGTCCATAGTTTGTTTCGAAATCATCTTTCAAAGCCTATTCCGTATTCATTAATTTTAATTGTATATTATTCATTTTCAATAATTAGATCTGTTTTATTGTTCATTTTTCAATAATTAGAACTGTTTATTGTTCCTTCTTATTAATTAATACTGTTTATTGTTCCTTTTCATCAATTAAACTGTTTATTGTTCCTTTTCATCAATTAAACTGTTTATTGTTCATTTTCTTTAATTAGAACTGTTTATTGTTAATATTTCATTAATTAAAACTGTTTATTGTTCCTTTTCATTAATTAGAACTGTTTATTGTTCCTTTTCATTAATTAGAACAGTTTATTGTTCCTTTTTCATGCATTATATTTTTACGATATCTTTTTATTAATTATAGTTATTAATTGTACATTAAATATAACTGTTTATTGGTCATTTTTCATTAATTAAAACTGTTTATTGTTTGAATTTCATTAATTATACTTAAAGGTTAAATTTAAACCATAACCTACAGCTAAATTTTTACATTTAGATTAATTTTAGAACTAAGCTAAATCGTATTAGAATTGTTTATTTTGCAAAAGTGTTGCCTCGTGTCTCTTAAAAATAATATTTTTCAGAAGCCAAGTCTTTTTCTTCACACCTCATTTAAGTTAAGTGCGAAGATTTATTTCCCTTTATAAAGCTTCTAGATGAATACTTGCTTTTTACATGAATACTTTGACCAATAAATTAACAATTTCAGACAAATATTTAGTACGACAGAAATCTAACTAACTAAAAAAAACACAGTTTGAATGTTACTTACTCTATTTCCTTAGAAATATCCTTAGCCTTCCAAACAGCCACGAAGAGGGTAAAAATGTATGGTTGTTTTCTCTGCATAAATTTTAAAACTAATTTTTATAAAAAATTCCGACTTGTTTAGAAAAAAAGAATTTAACAGATGATTTAGTTTAGTTTGAAATATCGTCGCACTAGAGCTACACGTGGGCTATTGGCGTCGAATTTTTAGAACCACAGTCAAGTGACGAGCTGACACCTGAGTAGGCACCCAACGCAACCGTTGAAGGTAGCGGTGTGAACGAACCTGGGACCTTCTGCATGCTAGGCACAGATGATTTAAAAACCATTTACTAATGGAAAAAATAGAATATCAATAAAATTTTATTATTTACAAAATTTTTAAAGATTATTTTTTAATGCGAAAAAGGCCGGCTTTCGCTCAGAAAGAAAGGAAAATGCAAGAATTGGAGTAACCCGTTACTTGTAAGAGTTACTCTTTTTTAGGTAAGGCCGAGTAACACCGTTAGATTTTTCAGAAAGTAGCTGTAACTATAACTTAGTTACTTTTAGCAGTAACGAAGTAACGAAAATTTTCAGTACTTTTCCGTTACTGCTTAAGCCGTTATTTACTGATATTTCAGGAACAGATCGGCGCTCGTCTTAAATTTAATTATTTAAAATTTAACTTCTAACAGCGTTGAATTTTCGTTCTCAGCTTTTCTCAGAGATTGTCACGATTTCTTTAATATTGATTATCTTTAAAAAAAAACCGGTACGATTGTTAACTTGAAATTTTTCTTATAACTTGAAATTTCTAAAAGCAACTGTAATTAGTTACTTTTCGTATTAAGTAACGGTAACTAGTTACTTTCCAATATTAAGTAACTGTAATAGAGTTAATTTTTTTATTCAGTAACTATAACTGTAAAAGAATAAAAAAAGAGTAACTTTTTAAAAGTAAATTTCCAATCCCTAGGTCCAATCCCCGTCCTATTGATTACATCCGCTGATTTTATGATCAATATCGCTTATCGATTTATCGGGTTTTTCTCTTGAAACACAAGATATGTTTTCAGTAGTTGAACATTTGAGCACAATAAACACGCTATCGAATTTCCGTCTTGTAGAATGCTAGAATAAACGAAAATCAATGTTCAATCAATTCGAATCAACGAAAATCAATTCTTCGTTAGAAGAATATTCTCCATTAAACAATACATTCGATATTCGATAACAATACCAAAATTTGCAAGGCTCTAAATGTTTTTAATTAAGTATAAGGAAACCAACACGGAAATTAGAAATGTGAAGATATTTCTTATTCTCCAATTTAAAATAGTAATCTAAACAAAATAAACGTATCCGGCCAATTTGTAATTGGCTTGGGTCACGTAACGTAGCCATTGGGGACAAAATATCGCGGCCGAAATATCGCGGGACAAAATATCGCCGGACATAATATCGCGGGCCAAAATATCGCGTGCCCATAATGTCGCGTGACCAAAATATCGCGGGACAAAATATCGCCGGACATAATATCGCTGGCCCATAATATCGCGGGGACAAAATATCGCGTAAAGTAAAAATTGAGTGGATTTAATGGATTTTATGGTGTTTGGCAGTGGGAGGGAGTTCGATGGTAAAATGGTATTGCACTACTTACTTATACTTACTTATCCAGTAATTTGTGTTGAAGTTCGGTTTTACTTATTAGGGGACTGAATTTTTATAAAAATGTATTTTAAGTCATGCATTTGTTGTTATAACCATTTAGTCACGAGGTAGGTTTAATGGGTTAAGGTTTTATATTTGAACTTGATTTTTATAAATCCCATTAAATTTGCCCAAAATATCGCGTCGACTAAAGTAAGTGGATTCGTATGTATGTGATTTTCAAGAAAGTTATGAGATGGTAAAATTGTATAGTGCTTTGTACAAACGTGCGTATATAAATATTATATATATTGTATGGTATGGTATGGTTTGTTTGGTATGGTATGTATGGTGTGGTACGTATGGTTTGTTTGATACGATATGTGTGGTCTATATGCAAGTATTTTTTATTTATGTATATATATATATTTAAGATTGAAAATTTTATTTTAAAAGTTTTATTAATTAAAAATATTTTTAATATTTTTGCATTTGGGTTAAAAGAGATGATTAAATATCTCTTATTTTGTAAATTCGTGATACCTTTATAAAAATCGTGAGCGTTGTCTGATGTGCGGCTTATTCTTGCAACGATAACATAATTTTGTTTTCAAATATGAGGATTGTCTAAGTCTATTTTTGGATGAATTTCAAGGTTGTTTCTGTGTATTTAAATTTGTATTATATTTTCAATTAATTTATTATTTTAAATTGGACAAAATATTTAACAATAGTTGAATCTGGTTGTAAGAATTTTTATAGCGACTTAAGTGACGTTCAATGCATTGATTCAATTTTCTTATTTTCACATTTTAATTTCATTTTTATATGGAAACTTTTATGAAGTTGGTTAATTGAAATGATTCTATGTATTTTAAGTCCTATGACCTTTTATTAAAGGAAAACATTAACACCAATTTTTTATTTCCTTCAAAATATCAGCATTAAAGTTTACATCTTTTTAAGGGTTCCTCAAAGGGTGTTTTCTAAGGGTTTCAATAGTGCATCAATTACCACAGTCAAATAACTTTCCGTTAAAATTATTTTTAAAAACGCCAATGGTTTAAGTAGCTACAAGTTAAGTAACTTTTATTATGTTTTAAATATTTTCTGACAGATAGGTCCTCGCAACTTATGTGCCTCAGTAATACTATGGAAGAAAAATATAGATACACAGGCAAGGAACCAGGGTGGGGGGGAGGGGGCTTAGGTAGAAGGGTCAACCCCTCTGTCGTTTTGACAACTTCTCTTTCCCCCTTCTTGCTCAAAGCTCTGAGACCATGAATGGACCTGATGAATGGATTTCTGCTTCTTTGTGTTGAGCATTCGAAATTTCGTAGCGCCTGGAGATAATTATAGGTTTCCTTTCCCTCTTTGACACATGGACATATTTAAAAGCGGGCTTCTTTTATTGAAGGTTTGTTTCCATGTGCATTCCAAAATGGGCTTTAAACTACAAATTTTGCTTCACATCTAACAATTTTCGTATCATTTTATGGCCAAAATAATTAAAAGTATTTTTGCTTTTCTAAAAAATTAAGCACTATGATAGATTGATATTAAATTTGAGGATTGACCTTACTTTAAAAGGTCTTTTCCCCCCCCAAATATACTACTTGTACCCATTATGGACAGTGTTATCAATATGAACAAAACTTATATCTTTAAAAGTTAAATTTTTAATCGAGAGATAGTGCTACATGTCCGTGAAGAAAAGCAGTTAAAAAAATATTAAAAATATTTTAGGCTAAGTGGAAAAAAGAGCATTTCGAAGGTAGAGAAGGTAGAAGGTTTCAGAGCCCTTTCGAAGGTAATTAGTATTTTTGTGGTGTGCTGATCTTAATTATAGGAAAGTTTATATTCATATGATATATTGGATAATTGTTTTTAAAAAATTGAAAAGTGGAGTGTTTTAGAAAGCTGATAAAACATATTTTTGATTGATATTGCATATATTGCTTGACGTTTTATTTGTTAATTTATTATAACATTTAGTAAAACTAAGCCTGATTCGCAATATGGACATCTTACGTGCAATACGGACATCTAATGAGTCTTCAGATTCACAAATTTGTAACATATCTGTTTAATGAGATTTTATTTAGCTAATTAATAATAAATTAATGTTCAAATTAGTGATATTTCTGCTGTTTGAAGGTTTTGAAGAGCCACAACCGAAAATGACCCCTCTCCCTTCTAAAGTGTACGTTTTGACGGTATTTACCCTGCCCCCCTAACTCGCAATACTGATATTTCTTTTATCCCCTCGACTTCTAAAATCCCTCTCAAGTGTGGCTCTTTCATCCAGTAGTAGTTCCATAAGGAGCCACCTGTCTCTAATATGGACATGCATGTCCATAATAGGGATAGGTAGTTCCTTTTATGGACACTTGGTACTTTTTTGTTTTTATTATAAAATTAAACCATATTAATTACAAAGTCAATTTCATTTATGGTATTCCACAATCCAGAGATTGTGGTCACAAGTTGTTTAAGTCCTGTGACGTGTATAAGATGGCGAAAAAAATTAATTTATCTTAGGGTGTCCATATTGGGTGCCTACAGGTACTATATGTATTTGTTTTGGTTAAGATCAGAAACTCGAAATGGTTCAACAAAAGTATCCCGGACTTGGACCCAACCTGTCATGGTCAGGCCCTGACATGGAAGTTTAATGAAAGTACACGTCAATGGAACAGAAAGCCAAGCCTGATGTCATAATCCATAACAAGAGGATTGTGAGTGTTTTAAAGGCGGTGACAGGTGACATATCGCTTTCTTCAAAGTCAATTGTTGACTATTTAATTAAATTCTTACTAGTGTGATTGATACCATTCGATGTGCAGTTGAAAGGACTGTTGTTTTGCGAATAAATTTGAAATTCACGCAACTTCCTTATTGCCAGAAGGATGGTTTTACAGTTGCTACATTGGGTGTGAAATTATTTTAAATAGTTAGAACGTTTTTGAAGTCCTAAAGATATATTTTGGGAATGTTTGGCTTGAAGGAAAAAATAAACATATTTTTAATTATTTTTTACCATTAAATATTCGAAAGGAGGTAATTATCAAGCGCAATCGAGATCTCTGGTCATCGAGGGATTAACGAGTGAACAAAAAAAAACCGAAAAAACTTTGAAAACCATATATGACCTAAAAATGAATTTAAAATAGAATATTTACACAACTTACTATGGGAATCATGTGTGGGAGAATAGAAGAATTATAAACAGGAATTTTAATAAATGAAAATAGAATGCAATAATGATAATAAAAATAAAAAGATAAATAGCATTTTTTAAATTTGCTATAGAGTATTGTACATTATAAACAAATATTCTTTATTGTTTATTTAAAAATTGAATGATTTGATTTATCCTGTAGATATCATTAAGGGATATAACAACAGTTTAACATTCTTGAGGATAACTCGTGTTCTATCTAGCTTCTCAAAAGGTCTTTATGACAGGTTCCATTAACTAAAATAAAATAAATGAAATGATTCTGTCTTTCTTCATTTGATTGTTCATTTGTTCAATTTACCAGCCATTCCTCAAATATTGCTCTTGTCATCTACACCTTAAAGTTTGACCTACGCTACAATGAATGGTAACCACATTGAATATCTCGCTACCACTACACTAATAGATCTTTGATATCATACCTTTCGAACAAAAAAAAATAAAGAGGCACATAAGCGTTTTGTAAAAAGTGACTGAATAAAACTAGTCCTAACTATATGTAACTACTTTTATATAAATTATATCATAAACGAAATACACTTGTACTCGTTTATAACGAGCCAGAAAAGACCGCAACATTTACTAGTTAAATCTAAGTGCTTGTAAAAAGACAGTCAGTTTTATTGTAATTGTACGCTTTCATCAACATGAGTGTTCTTTAGCAGCTTTGAATCAGTATAATAAGACAATCAATGCTTTTTGCAGAGGTCGACATCTTTAGCTACTCTCTAAACTCCCGGAAAATTTTCACCTCGTCCACGGTTAAAACTATACACTTCGACATAACCCCATAAAATTTAGCAAACGTTATCAATGAAAACCTCTGACCAGCGCGCCCCCAATGACCCTGAAGAACCCTTTCCTCACTCTGCTTCTGCAAATAAGCCACCTGTTGAACCGCATATTTGACCCATAGAGTAGTATGGCTTGACAGGAATTTCTCCAAACAAAGGGGGTGAGGACAACTTTTCCAAGAAAAGAGTTAATTTCTAAACCGACTGCATAGTGAAAAAAATTTACAAGATAGAAAAAATATTCTTCGTTAAATCCGAGGCTTGCTCGTAGCAAGCGATTTCCCTTCCATAGACTTACCATCGGACCAACCTAATATTCTTGCTTTCCTCGGTAAATCCGAATCCTCGTAAAATCAGGACTCGCTATAAACGAGTTCGACTGTAGTTGATTAATCAACTTATTTTTTGCTCTGTAAGTGTTCAGTAAAATAAGGAAATTATTCAGTTGCTGCATAAGTTTATATGAATGCAAGTAAACTATTAATATATATTTTTAATAATAATGTATGTCTATTTCAACTTCCTCCAACTCCCAAGATCACCTTGAAAAATCCCTAAACTAATCCTCCTATTAAAAAAAAGTCTTTTTAAAGAACAATACAGAAAGGCAATGCTTCAAACAATGTTTACATTTTCGTTAAATAATTATTAATTTATAAAATTCAGACACTTTTTAGACTACAATTACCCCACCTGAATTCTTAAAATAAATTAATGGGATTTATAAAAATCAAGTTCAGATATAAAACCTTAACCCTTAAACCTACCTCATGACTAAATGGCCATAACAAAAAAATACATAAAAATGCATGACTTTAAATACCTTTTTATAAAAATACAGACTCTTATAGGTAAAACCGAACTTCATCACAAATTACTAGACAAGTAAGTAGTGCAATACCATTTTACCATCGAACTCCCTCCCAATGCCAAACACCTTAAAATCCATTAAATCCACTACTTTTACTTTACGCGATATTTTGTCCCCGCGATATTTTGGGCACGCGATATTATGGGCACGCGATATTTTGGCCCGCGATATTTTGGGCCCGCGATATTTTGGGCGCACGATATTTCGGCCGGCGATATTTCGGCCGCGATATTTTGGCCCGCGATATTTCGGCCGCGATATTTTGCCCATTACCATTCCTGCTTTCATTTCTCTATTTCATTGGTGGCTTCTGTGATTGGTAGTATGACAAGTTAAGCTCCGCCCACTATATGGATTAACCAATCGATACCTTATTTTTATTTTTGTTGAACTGTTACCTTTCAAGATATAAAACATTCCCATTGCATAATATTGTTTCAAATAATTAAAAAAATCAAAACTTATTCATTCAGAAGAAAAATTAAAACATATTGTTGTCGATCATCTATTTTAGTCCTCCTTTTATTTAATAAAACATGCATTTGAAAACAATACATAATTTCAAAATTTAATCAGATATACATTTTTTTTATTAATGTATCTGTCTGGTATATCTTAGAATATTTTTTTCTTTTATATTTGATACGTAAATTATAAATGACACTTAAAAATGAATTAAAGAATTTATTCATCTTACACAAGTTTTATTGTAATTGCAGATGAATTTTCTTTGGCCTGTGAATTGCTTCTTATTAGATAGTGTGCCCTGGCTTACCTTCTTTACACTTGGAAATTCTGGTAAGTAATAAACATTGAACAACTTTATACAAAAACTCGGAAAATATATTTTTATTAAAAAAAAAAACTTTGAACTGTAAGACAACGTCACTTTAATGGACCTGTACTTTCGACTGCTTAAAACCGTTCCGAATAATCTACAACCTTAAACGTTTTTCAAGCTAGAAGAAATCCGTTCCTTTCATTTTTGTGAAGTCATTCCAATCATGTGTAACCCACCCAATTTATTTTAAAACTATTTTCCAAATAATGCATTTGGTTTCTGAATATAATGACGACAAAATAAAATAATAATTTACTATGCTATGCCACAAACACACACAACCCAGAGACAGTCTAAAAAACCCAGTCGATCAAGCGTTCGCCTTGCATGCGAAAGGTTCCAAGTACGGGTCCGGACATTGCCAAAATAACTGCCGACCTATAAACGGCCCGTGCAACCAAAATATGTCCGACAAATAATACTACGTGGGAGTGCACGTTAAGTGTCATCCTAAGTTCTGCCCTTGAAGTTCCATGCTGTAAATATGATTTAACCGATTCTTCTTTTTGGCTCTTACCGGTACCGGTTAAACAGTCACTAAAAACCGATTCGTTAAAATACTGATTACGTTTTTTTTTTCATGTTTTTACAATGAAAAATAAACCAGATCGGTTGTGATCGATTTTTTGGTTTAAATCGTTTTAGCCAAAAAAAACTGTTTAATTTGCGGTTTTCCATTTTCTCGATGTTTCCTGTGTATTTTCACATCTATGCTTTTTGTTATTGGCCCTACAAATGTCCATTTGCAGGGTGAGTTTGTTTGCTGCGTGCTTCGTCCTCCTGATTTCAGGGATGGTTTGCGTGGTCTGCTGCTGCAGAGGAAAAAAATCCCGAGTCACACCAAGGCCTCTAGTAGATAGGTTCATCCTGTCCACCACGCTATTCACAAGTGAGTCAAAAAGGAGTTCTTCAAATAACAGAAACATTATTGGCAGTTTTGTTGCCAGAATATTTCCGTTGATTGACACCATTTGCGGTTTTTTTCTCGGTTTCAGAAGGAAAAATTGAAAACACGCTGTTCACAAGTGAGTCAAAAAGAAGTTCTTTAAATAACAGAAACATTATTAACAGTTTTGTTACCAGAATATTTCCGTTGATTGATACCATTTGCGTTTTTTTCCTCGGTTTCAGAAGGGAAAATGTCCGTTAATTGACACTATATTCCTGTTATAAATCAAATTATAGTCTGTAAGATTACATGGCAATCCTGCTTTTCCTACCCCCACGTTTGGTTTTCCAGGAAACGGCGAGAGAGGGAGTTCTTTTCGTATTTTCCCCGACCAACTTGGGTTTGAAGGGCAGTTGTGATTGACCTCACAGCAGAACCTGAAACAAGGTTGGTTTAGAACAATGACACTCAAGGTCATTTCTTGGAAAACCACACGAGGTTGTGGGGGGAGTCAAGTTTGCTTTGTAATCCGACGTACTATAAGACCGGGTGCTAAATTTCTCTGAAACTAAGAGTTTCTATAAGTTGTTTTCACTGAATGTGCTGATCATTTACTACAATCTTGTAACGCCCTCTCACGCATAACTAACAATTTTTTAAGTAAAACAACTTACGATTTTCAACAGCTCGTGCTACCAACGGCATCATCGAGCCCCAAGTGATGTTCTACAGCCGGCCTCCCACTTCCAAGAACAATGAAGAGGAATTTTCTTCTCCGGCCGTCGTGGCAAAAGCAATGGCCCCGATGACCACAAAAGATCGTCTGGGACTGACCACCCCTATTTTGCCCCTGGACCCTGCATATCAGTCGTCACAGCAAGTGAATGTCATCAGTTGTTCGACCTCAACCACGACCGTCATCAATAGTAATGAGTTGACTTTGCCTCCAGGTTATGTCATCAACAGGGAGGTCAAGTACGGCTGATGAACTTTCATTTTTGCGGTTTGACAAGTTTTAGTGGTGCTCTACAGATTCATATCTTCTAACACTAAATAAACGTAATTTTTCACTGACTGACAACAAAATATATTTTCCGAATTAACTCTCATATCAGACTCCTTGATCGTGGGTACCAGTCATCACAGCAAGTCAAAAGACACAAATTTCATCAGTTGTTTAACCTCAAGACAGTCATCAACAGACATGAGTTAACTTTACCTGCAGGATATTTCATAAACAAGATGAATTCTGACGAAAATGTCTTCAAGTTAGCATGGTTTGTTGACTGCAGCCAGTGTATCACAGGCTTCTGAGTAAGCCATTCCCAAAAATAAAACCTTTATTTTACCAATGCACTAAAAAAAATCATATGAGGCTGAAGTCACCAAACATTTTTTCAACTTTGTCTCCTTGACTACCAGTTGGAACCACAAGTTAATATCAATAGTTATTCGCCAACGACATCAACTGTCAACAATAGCAGTGAGTTGACTTTACCTCTGATACGTGTCACCATCACTTAATACATCTTCCATTACCCATTAATTAACTTTTGGTGCTAACTGTTTCATATCTGTACTTATTCATTAATTATTCCCCTTTGACTTAGTCATAAGTAGCAAACTGTGGCGGTGTCAACCCAAAACTATCCAATATAGCCCTCGTGACCGAGTAATTTCTTTGTCATAGACGGTTCGGTATTGGGCTGGCATGCAAAAAGTTCCGGGATCAAAGTAGGTCCACCAGTACCTCTTCATTGGCGAGATCGGATGTGGCGCCATGGCGCACATCTGACAACCTTCACGCAACCACAACAAAAGGCCTAAGATTCAAAGCAGGCAACAGCATCGACACCCCACATTGATCGTTCCTCCTCCGACTTACTGGAAGGGGAGTACTGTGGCGGCTAGCACAACAACCCAATACTAGCCCTCGCGACAGAGTAATTACTTTGTCGTATATCTCTATACTATTCCAATGGAGAATTTTTAGCCCCAGTTTTCAAATAAAGTATATGATATATACTCACGAAAACTTACCAAAAAATACAGAATAAAGTTATTTTACCATTAAAATTTATTAGTTATAATTAAAACAAATTTCTTTGTTTTAATTATAACTAATTAATATCTTTAAAATTATACTTATTAATTATTTTAATGGCAAAATAACTTTATTCTGTATTTTTTGGTAAGTTTTCGTGAGTACATGTCATATACTTTATTTGAAAACTGGGGCCAAAGTTTCCCCTTTGGAATTGTATAGAGATCTGTTAGTATACAAGACCCTTAACATGTGTTTACTGTAACTCACGCGACAATTTGTCTTCATTAGCAAAATGTTGCAATCGGCGTTCATCTAGCTTTACTAACACTAGTAACCACACATGCACCCATTTATAAAGAAACACACTCCCATTGAGTTGTTTCAGGTGGTGTAAGTTTCCAGTTTTCGTTCTTGCATTTCCGCGATTTCATTGGTTGTTCCGGTATCACTCTCAATGCCAGGGCCGAATTTCTAAATAGGCTAAGTAGGCTGTAGCCTAGAGCGGCGAATTTTCGGGGCGGCGAATTTTACGACCAATTAAAGCAGCATTCGGCATAAAAATATTATTATAAGGATACGAATATTTTTAAGAAAGGAAACAATAATTTACATTAATGCTTGTATAATAATAATTTACATTAATGCTTACATTAATGTATATATAATACTAATATTTCGTAGCAAACATGGTAGCTGCGAGGGCAATTGCACCCCTCCTCCCGGATTTCGAAATTGAAAGAAAAATAGTCGAACAGTTTAAAAAAACGCATATTTCGCTTTAGATTTAGCGTACATTAATGTATATATAATACTAAATGTATTACGTAGATGATTCTATGTGTATCTATTTTAAACAGCAAACAGCACATACCACCCTATTTTGCAGCTAACCAGCTACCTTTCGCCGAAGGGGGAGATATTGTGACAGGGGCGGCAAATCAATCGTAGCCTACAAGCGGCAAATCTTTAAATCCGGCCCTGCTCAATGCGCAGTAAAAAGCCTGGATATTCACCTTTTGTTTAGTATTTACATAGAACTATTCTACAGATTGCAGTGCAATAAATAACGCAACTTAAAAAGAACAATAAGATAGCAAAGACGAAGAAACGAACAATAAGATAATATAAAATCAAAAGAAATCGCCATGGAAACATACACTGTCTAAACTTATTTAGAAAATTCCAATATTTTTATATTAAATGAAAATAACTAGATAAAATAATCACCAAAACAAATGTAATTCTAGACGGTCTCAGAATGAAAACAATAAAATCGCTGGAACTGTTGCCACTCATGACAGGAAATATGCCCATTCAAAGAAAAAAATATGATTGTAAATATGTATATGATACTAAAGGTTTCCTTAGTAATTGTTAAGGCAAAAAGACATTAACTGTTAAGGCTGATCCTAAGCGCTGTCTTTTTTAAAGAAAAATGAAGTTATTTTTTAAAAAATTTTGTTGAATCTATGTCAGCTTATATTATTTTTTTTATGAATGTTGCAGTTGTTTGACGAATTTTGATCAATGAATGCTGAATGTTATGTACTAATCGTTATCAGTGTGAATTTATAATAAAAACATTTTTAAAAATGGATTCGAATTGGTTTTTAAGCTTATTAGTAAACTTATAATTGACGTTGAATAACACACGTAGTTTTTTACCACATTAAATAGTAATTTCTCAAGAAGATAATTTTTTGCTCACAATGATTCCAAAATATAAAAATTACAAATTAATTAATTTAAAAATTAAATTCAGTATTTTTACTTCAAAATTCTATTGAGCAATAAAAAAAAAGCATAATGGGGACACTTTTGAAACCAAATTTAAGAGCACTCTGTTTATATATTTTCACATGGTCTCGCTTTTGCTTGGAAGGTCCTGCAACACCTATCAGCTACAACATCAACTCTAAAAAGTTTCTATAAAAGTTGTATAATTCCAACACTATGTTATAAATTATTTGGTAAAAGATATGAAACAAAATATATTTATTCTTTTTACAAAAAAACCCGAAAATATTCTAGCTAAAACTTTGAACACTAACTTCGACATTAATTATTTTTTTCTTTCTTTTATTTAGTGAAATAGCAAGCGTAATTGAAGTTAATATGACTCTAAATTGAAAAAGTTGCAACAATTTTTGAATTTTTTCTTGAATTATTTCAGGGTTACTTTAGCGAAAGTAAAAGTTTTAATCGCCTTTTAGGCTTTTCTATTTGGTTACTTGAAAAGTTGCAAATGACAAATTCTTGTTTCCGGTTACCATAGGGCAAGACAGACTGAATAAGCATGTTATCGTAGACATATGAAGCATGCGTTAAAAAGCTAAGTCACCGCGCGTAATTATTTGAGGCTAGTCGACAATCATGCAATTTTTTTGGTAACAAATGGGTTACAATATGCGTCACTTGACGTCTAACGTGACGTCAGGCTAGTCCTTTTAACACAGAAATTGTCTCAATGTAGACACACCGTGGCAAAACTTAAAATTTCTTTAAATAATACTTATCTAGTTTTTCTTTTATCTATAAAATATAGATGGCAGCACCACAATTTACTAACTTCAATTATACTTGGCTCATTTTATAAAATATAGATGGCAACACCACAAACCTTCCTTCGAAAAATACAGTTTCTTATATTTAAAAATTCTTAAAATAATGCTTGTAATCGATACATTTTTTAATTTTCGGATCTATAAATATGCTTTAATCCTTTATTTGGGATATAATTTGATCATGCCTTTGAGTATTATGTAGCATGTTGATTTTGAACCATTCATTATAGAAAATACGTTTAAACTAATTGTGTTACGGAACTGTAATGTCACCACTTCACAAAAGGGGCTTGCGCCAAGGTCAAATATTTTTCTTCTCTTATTTGCCGACGTGTTTATTGTTATTAATATTTAGTAGGCTGTTTTTATTCTCGTAAATACCAAAGACGAAAACCCCGTTTTGTTTTATAAACGTTAAATTGACAAAATAAGCATATTTTTAAAGTGCAGTGCTTTGTATTATATATCGACAAATATTGAACACAATGACAGCAGGCCGCCTTTTGTGTAAAATTATTCATTGAAAATTATAAAAAAATATATTCGAACTAATTTCAAAAAGTGGTAGATGTAACCCTCTTTTTTTTCGTTCCCAGTGAAAAACTTTTTAATACCGAAAAACGACTAAAATACTTTCTACAAATTTGAAGATATGAGACAGCCCCTTACATATAACTTGATAAATTAAAATTAAAATAAAAATCATGTAAAAACAATTTAAAAATCTTGTAACCTTACAGAGGAAAAAAAAGCAATTACTCTAAATATTCATAATTTCTTTTTAAAATCAATATTTTGCACAAAAATTTTCATGACATATATTTGAGAAAGAGAGAGGTTGCATTCAGAGCGTCCATGTGATATGCCCTTAGCACGTGTTACAAGTCAGGAGAAGCATTTTGCCTATTTTTTAGTGGAATTTGAGTGATCACTTTTCACTGCCACTGTATACCCGATTATCGTCTATTCGCGTCGCAACAATAATCATTTCTATTGCATTTAACGGGATCGGATGGGTGTTTGGGTAAAAAATGTCGATTTTCGGTCTTTCTTTTTTTTATTCTACAAATGTTTAGCTTTAATTTAAAACCAAGATTATCGATTTCTGTTTAGTAGTTTTCTTTTTATAAGCATTTTTGGGAAACTCTGAACATCAGTTCTTACCTAAACCATACATTTCTTTTGCGTTTCTTGAAATATAAAGTTTTTCGACAGTTAGGAACATTTTTCTCAGGAACTATAAAAGATATCAACATGTTTTGTGTTATTATTTCTTCCCTTTCAATAGCTCTTTGATTTTAACAGAGGAATTTTAAATATCTCTGCTCATTAAAAAAAATATATAACTTTAAATCTTATTTTTTTTTGTGTTTTTTAATACATATTTTTTTAAAAAATCACTTTTATATTCTACAAATGTTTAGCGTTAATTTAAGACCAAGATTATCGATTTCGGTTTAGTAGTTTTCTTTCTTTTTATAAGCATTTTTGAGAAACTCTGAACATCAGTTCTTACCTAAACCTTACATTTCTTTTGCGTTTCCTGAAATATAAAGTTTTTCAACAGTTAGGAACACTTTTCTCAGGTACTATAAAATATATCAACATGTTTTGTGTTATTATTTCTTCCCCATCAATAGCTCTTTGATTTTAACAGAGGAATTTTAAATATCTCTGCTCATAAAAAAATATAACTTTAAATCTGATTTTTTTGTGTTTTTTAATACATATTTTTTAAAAAAATCATTGTAAAAGTATTTTTTTAATACTTTGAAATATCCTCAGTTTAAATCAAAGAGCTATATGTAAGGAACAAAATATAAAAAAGCTCATAATGATATCTCATATAGTTCCTGAGAAAAATGTTCCTAAAGTTAGGAAAATTAACATGGGCGAGATATAGCCATCCTACTCCCCTCAAGCCAAACTCCTTTCACTCCTAGTTCAGTCATACTCCTACGCCATTTATTCCCTCTTCAGAGTTCAGATTGGTCAATTGATCAGACTGTACATACTACGCACTTAATACAACATCGAAAAAGTCTATGTATAAAAAACAGGAACCGAAACTCTAGATTCCGAACTGAAACCTTAGAAGTTGAGTAGTTCATTGCTGCTCCTCTCGGAGCGTGAGTGTTGTAAATGAGGGAGAGAGCGGTGACGTAACAGACGCCTTTGAAATCGATGTTGCGTTTCCAAAGACCCCAGACATTTTCGATGGGGTTCAGATCAGCTCCATTACTGGGCCAAATCATTTCAAAGATGTTGTTATCTTCTACCCACTTCTTTGTCACTTTGCTTGTATGTATTGAACATTTGTCCTAAAAAGCGAAAATCATGTTATGTAAATTAACCGAAATGAAGCTCAATACTAGGTTCAATGGTTCCTACGAATTTATTTTTTTACGAAATTAATTGTAAACAATAACATTGCATGCATTTCATTCTCTTCAGGGCATTATTTACCAATTTCCCTGTTAATTCTTTGAAAAATAAACACAAACAACCTAAACAAATATTGTCTGAAAATTAGGAATTCTTAAAAAATTCTTTGGAAATAAATTTTTTTTAATAATTAAATCTCTATTGAACAAATACTTTCGGGAATTATATAGTTGTATTTTAGATGTTCGGATTCATTTAGATATAAAATGTATTTAAATTGTCTAGCATTTAAAAAATTTGTCAAATGCAAATCATATTTTAACATGTCAATATGCTTAAATGGGTGAACCATAAATACAACTATATTGTTTTACTGATTTTTTTTTATAAGTATTGAAATATAAATTATAATACAAAGAGAATTCTATATTTAAAGGTTTTCAATTGAAATACCTGTTGTAGTATGAAAACAGCCGTCAGGATACCAATCGTCCAATATAATTGGCATAAGGACATCTTCCAAAATATCTACATACTGACTGGAAGTTAGGTTTCCATCTATCAGATGAAGGTCAGCAATGCCTTTCGACGATATGCAACTCCACACCGGAATTGAAAATCTGCCACTTCGGGTTGTTTTCCGGACATACTGCGGCTCATATCTTGAATTGGCAGGTCTATATACATTTACAGTGCCATTTTTGGTAGACTGCACGCAGCTTTCGTCGGTGAATACCACATCGCTCCACTGTGCTACAGTCCAGTTTTCATGGTCTTTGGCAAATTGTAGTCTCTGCATTCTCTGATGCTCGGTAACCAAATGCTTTGGAGAAGCTCTTCTGCAATATAGGCCGGCCTCACGCAACGTTCTTCGTATTGTTCGAGTCGAAATCTGGTGAAAATAAACATTATTTTTAATTATAAATAGAGAATGGGAGCAGTGTTCGGGTCTCCGAACTGAAGTCTACTCTCTTTGTTACTAAAATTTTCTTGTATTGAATATTTTGGCAAACATTTTTTTCTATTATAAATGTAGCTGAAGTTCGGGGCTCTCTAATACCACTTTTTGAAATGAGTTCGAATATATATTTTTAATTTTCAATAAATAATGCGCCAAGAAAGTATTAGAACCAATTTCAAGTGAAATTATAGAACTCTTAAAACTAGCTACATTTGTAATTTAAAAACCGTTTGCAAAAATATTCAATACCGGAGTCATTTGGCTTAGAATTTTTTTTCTTACATAGGATTGACATGAAAAGATGACTTTGGTTTGGAGACCCGACTCTGCTCCCATTCCGATCTAAGCCGAAAAAAATTATATAGAAATATATATTTCAAATTCGCATAACCAACACATTTAATATAATTTTAAATATAATAATTTTAAGTTTAAAGATAAAATTAGTTATTTTTAAATATCCAAACAGAGTGACCATAGTACTGTGACAATGAATCTTATTTTCGTGAATTATACTAGATTTGGTGAAATATTAATATTTTTTATATTTATAAAACCAAAATGTTTATTAGTTACCCACATTTAACTGCAACTCGTTTTTTATTTGTTGGGAGTTCAGAAAGGGGTCAGCAACAGAGGCTCCAACTGTTTCGGTTGCTTCGTTATCTGTTAATGCTGGCAAACGACCGCTCCCTTCTTTTCGATCCACATTATTAGTGTCACGATACCTAAAATTATTTATAATAAAAATCATTTATGCAATCAAAGTTCAAGTTTTCTATATATTTTCAAAGATAAAAAAATAAAAATTTATTAACTTACCGATTTATCCACCTTGAAACCGTATGTGTGCTGATTCCAAGAGTTGCAGCTATTTCACGATAATTGGAACCAGCTTTATGCATTCCAACAAGAATGCCTTTAGAAGATGCATCTAATTGATTCGACATTTTATCAAATAAAAGTGCTCAATACAGTTGAAACACGTAATTATATTACATAAATAAAATAGAACGCAAGTGAAAACCGAAAATATCGTTTTCATTTTATTCGTCTGAAATCTGTTTATTATTTATCGTTTGCATTTTTTCCGTCTGAAATCTGTTTATTATTTTTTCCTCTTAAAATTAAAAAATGTAACAATAAAAATTTAGATAGTCAATTTAAAGTCGAACATGAATGGAAAATTATAAAAAAAAAATATTTTTATTGTATAACGAATTTAAATTTAATTGTTATAAAGTAATTTGTTAATCTATGATATAATATATCGTTTGGACTTATTTGATAATATATCGGGTTTTTTTTAATCAAAGAATGAAAGAAAAATAAGATGTTCTAAAAGAACTAAAATAGCCATAGATATTATAATTAAAGTATTAGACTGGCTGATCACGTGACCTCCAATGCTAACGACGGGACGCGCATGGAGGCTTTTTAAGAGGGCATAATGGCCAGTGTTGCTACCACTTTAAGGAAAAAATACTACGAAATAATACCATTTATTCTAAAACTTCAACAAAAAAAATACTAAAAAAGGATTTAAAGTCACTAAAAATATTCCAAAAAGCAGCTATAGTATTTTTACGATATTTTTTTAGTAATTTTAGAATTATTCTAAAATACTTATATGCTCTTTAACTTTATAACTAAACTTTTAACTTAATTTTCGAATTTATTTTAGAATTATTCTAAAATTACCAAAAAATATCGTAAAAACACTAGCTGCATTTTGGAATATTTTTAGTGACTTTAAATCCTTTCTAGTATTTTTTTTTTGTAATTTTAGAAATAAATGGTATTATTTCGTAGTATTTTTCTCCCTAAAGTGGCAGCAACACTGGCCCTTATGCCCTCTTAAAAGCCCCCATGCGCGTCCCGTCGTTAGCATTGGAGGTCACGTGATCAACCAATCTAATACTTTAATTATGATAACTATGAAAATAGCCTACTTTCCAATTACTTAAATACTTACTAATTTTCTAATCGGAAGACAAGTAGGTTTGTAATAGTAACTGCCACCCAAACCGATTCTACACACGATTTATACAAATAAGAAGAAAAAAATCGCACCCAGCTTGCAGTTGTAATTAAAACTTTTACAAAACTTTTTAAAACTAATTTGAAATTCAAATACTAATTAAATGGGAAATTCGCCGACAAACAGAAGACAGATGTCCGTCCGGACGTACAGACAGACGGACAAAAAGTATGAAAGTTGGGTCTCTGAGGACATACCTTTCTAACAATTTTTTTATTAAATAAGAAGGATAGTACCGATTATGGAAGGGGGTTCGGCGGCCAGACAGACATCGTCAGCCTGTCAATAGTATATTATTTGTTATATAAATATAAATGAAGATGATTTATTGAACTGCACAACTAATTGTATAATATTTCATATTATAATTGATGTTGTTTTTAATTGTTTTATTTAAAAGTTTGGCTACCTTTATCTCGGGTTTAATTATCGAGGGAATCACCTACCTTCGCTACTTTAACGTTATACACTTAATACACGTATAACCTGTAATTAAATTCAAGTTTTTTTTTCAAAACTCTTCATGTTCAGCTTAAATAGATTTTTGATTTAATTTACTTCGCAGAAAAGTAAACTATGTTTCTTAACATCATTTTAATCACCAAACGATCGGTCCAAATCTTGATTGTTGACGTTTTTTCCATTTTTATACGGTCCCCTATTTCAAAATAAAGCTTATTATCATCATAACTCAAAAAGTTTTGCTAGTAGAATTACGAATTTTGCACTTTTCATTAACTTTTGATCCTGAATCCATTTCTGCAGAAAAATTAATGGGTTTATATTCATATTTTTTCAAAAAAATATTAATATTTTTTGAAAAAATAATAAATATTTATTAAATTATATAAAAGTATTTTAACTTTGTTTGGAAATTTGTAAAGTAACTCAGAAAAAATATCGTCTGGCTACGTATATTAATAATGGAGATATGATCAAAAGTTTGGAATCTCATTTAACATTATGATCCATAAACTTTCTGTAACCATAACTCAAAAACTAATAGAAATCTGGCAACGAAAATTTGATATTTGGGGTATTTTGACGATTCTAAACATTTCTATACCAAAAAAATTGGGTGTTGCCTTTGGAAATTTTGAAGTTGGTATTAATTTCAATATGAAGACGACCCCTTACGAAATTTTTGTGTTGACCAATCAACTCAGAACGACATTTCCGTTAAAATGACGTATCACAATTATGCCTCCAACAAACGGTGCCTCAACAGCGAGGTCTGTTCCCTTTTTTTTGTCCACGACTGTACCTATATCGCAGTCAAATGAAGAACATTAAATAACCCTTTTCTTTGGCTCAATTTTTCCATGTAACCTTCCTTCAACTGCAATTTAGAATTATGCGTAAGCCAGAATCGTCAATCATCACTTTGGCAATTAAAACATCATTTAACCATGACTTGAACGAAATTTAATTGGCGTTAACTAGTTCACATACACCGTATTAGTGTTTCCACGTAATATAATAAAATTCAATTTCACTTCCTAATTAAATATTTTTCAAACATATTCTTATTAAATCCGCAAAATTTCTATGCGCGCGCACCATTTTCAAATCTCAATCAACTCCTAACCAAAACCCCCTTTTTTTCATCATAATAACAATTCACAATTACAAATCCGTGCCCACCTAATTTCATTGCTAGAAAAAAAAATTTCACTCAAACTAATTCTCTTTCCTTCCGTATAACGTATATATTTCTTCTTTTTTTTTTCCTTTCATGCGCAAATCTTAGAATACAACAATCAAATTCTTTTTAAAACCATCTCTTTTTTCTTTATTGCTATCCGAGCTTGTGGAATAAGTGAGCGTCAGTATAACCAAATTAATTGTTTCCGGCATTGAAAACGTCAACTACCTTAATTTTGGTCGAATTTAATACGACAACACTAATATTCCCAAAGTGAAAATCAAACGCGCCATTTCCTGAAATTCCATCATAAATAGTACTTCAAAATAAATATTTCCCTTTTAAAATCAATAATTACCTATTCAATTCGTATTCTGAATTCCGTGCGCAATTTTTCTAATTTCAAATATTCAATCTCTCATTTTCACTATCTTCCTTCATAGTCAATTTCCAATAATTTTACGCCCATCTTCAACACGAATAAACACTATTCGGTTTTGTATTTAACCCATTAGTTAAATCAACAAAATACATAACTCATAAAGTAAACCCTTCAATTAATTCAACAATCCCATTTTATTATAATTTCCTTTTCTTTAGATATAATAATTTCCTTTTCTCCATAAAAATTACATATTTGTGCGGAATCATCTTTATTTTCCTTATTGATGCTTCCTCTTACAATACTCTAATTAACCCTTTTCTTGAAAGTACGCCGTTAATTATATTCCTTTTCCTACCATTTGCTACGGTGACAAATATATACCCATCATATACTTGGGTTTCGTAAGAATTTAATCAAAAAAAAAAAAATTCCATGGGATCGGACACCCCCATTCCCCGTCCTACCTCGATCGGGCTGGCTAATGCTAAGTCTATGGGGAAAAAATGATTTTTTTTCCGATGAAAAGCAATGAAATTATAGGAATATTTTGATGTGATTTTTTTAATTCATAAAACTCCAATTAAATTGCGGTTTCTTAAGGCTACTTTTTTAAAAAAGTTATTACTTTTTTTTAATTGAAATTTTATTTTTAGCGAAATATTTAAGTTAGTTAAAAGGTGAAAAACCGAAAAATTTTCTTGTTGGAACAAAATTTCACCATTTTTTTACTAATACGATATGTTTAAAGTTAAATTTAATTTTTTTAAGTAAGGGTTTTTGCGGAACTTTTAAGGTAAGTGTTTGAAAATTGGCTGAAACCACGCCTCCACACAGGCCACGCCTTTCAGGAAACTTTCGGGGGTCAGAGGTCAAAAACTCGTGGTTGGGAAGCGCACTTGGGGGTCTATCTTTGGGGGTTGTTATCTATTAGGGGTTCTTTTTCAAAAGAATCTTTGAAAGAAGATCTGGTGTTCCTTGTTTGTTAGATTCTTGGGGGGTTTTTTTTGCTTGCTGTTAAGAGGACTCCATTCAGAATTTCACATCTTGAAATCGTAATGTTATTCCTATGGAGAAATTCGCAAGTCAATTACCGACACAATTTTAATAAAAGGTTACTAGTTTTTTGTATCATTGTAAAGAACGAAAAGGGGTAGATTTCATAACAGTAATTTTGTTTTGTGAAAATCACATATTAGTATTTTTAATAATTTTTTGAAGTTTGTAAAAAAGTGCGCGTTAAGTTCTAACTTTAACGTAACACAACTCTCTAACGAATAAAGATAAAGCAAAAATTCTTTCACTCGTAAACAGAATATACTTTTCCACATCGATTTAAATTGTTATAAAAATTTTAACGTAAATAATTGTATTTTTTTAGAAATTTAACGAAAAGTTAACAGAAATGAAATGTACATTTACAGCAACCCTATGACCTAATGACGCTGTTATCTGTCGCTCTGCAGGGGTCAATTAGCGTGGTGTGGCTGGCCCCTGATTCTAAAAAGGGGGAACTTCTCCCGGGGTTAATTTGGCTGGGGAGTGTAACATCTGCTTTTTGGGGCGGGATCTTCTTACAGGTCTAGATTTTTGCATTTTGTCAATGAGTTCGGCTGGTTTTATAAAAAGGTTTTAAAACCACCCTAACAAAAAAACTGTGATTTGGTCAATGGGGGAAAATTTCATAGTAGTATTTATATACCAAACAGGACATGGGTTTAGTGCTTCTTGGAAAAGCTATTAACAAATACCTTTCTTATAAACAAAACGCGAAACTAAAACAAAACTCGATATACGGGTTATTTTTTTTAAATAAAAAAAAAACTGTATATAATTTTTATTTGTCGTTTACTTATTGCATTTTTTATTAAATTATGCAATCCTTATTGTTTTTTCCCTGTGTAATTACTTTCTTTTTCGGGTACCAACCAATTTGTTATCGATTATTGAATTTTTTCAAAACAATTACTTTAATGTTTTTTTTATGAGTGCAAATTTTTTATTTAGCGTGAGAAAAATTTTATTTCGTTTTTCGCCAATACTACTTTTCTTGTATTCAATATTGGGGAAAAGAATTTTTTTGAAAGTTTAGCAATATAATAGGAAAACACAAAGGCGGATTACAATTGGGCAAGCAAACGGGCCTTGCAGCTTCCAAGTGGCCCCTAGAATCATTTTTCTTTTGTTTTGGGAATAACATTTAACTTCAAGTTTTTTTTAAAACTCAATTAATAAAAATTACTTTTAATTCAAAAATGAAATTAAGAAAAAAATAAAAAAGAAAAATTTGTCTGAATAACCAATAACATCGAATATTTTCAACATGCCCCTCCCCACTGCATAGTATTGTTCTTTGATGTATTTTATGGATTTAATTAAAATTCGACAATTATCTTTAAAAATTGTATGCATATTAGAAAAATAGTTCATGGCTGCATAAGAATTGGACTTTTTTTTTTTTTTTTTTTTTTTTTGGCCCCGATCTGAAAGTAACTTCTGTATCAGTTGAGCGAAGACTTGTTAAATAAACTATTAATTCGGTTATCCTTATAGACTTGGTTTGCCTTGTGATATATATTTTTTGTATGGTTTATTAAGTTTTTAATGTTACTTTTCACAATTTTGTGAGGATATGAGATCTCCATTGGTTGGATTTTCGGGCCCCTGATCCAATACGGTGTCATACAATATCATAAATGTATATCCATTATGGAAATTTTATTTTAAGATTTTTATGACTATTAGTCCAAATTTTGAATATTAGTCCTTTTACTCAACTATTAGTCGTATCAAAGATTTAAAATTGAAACATATACAAAATTTTGAAGTATTTTCCATCTTTTGTGACGCATTTAGAAAGATTTTGAATTACAATAAATTTACTGTGCTATTTTCGCTTCGAATGCATGTCCTCTTTAGAATTTTTATACATCATTATTAAGATAAAAGTAAACATCCTACAAAGGTTGTTCTGGTAAATAAAAATTGTTGTAATAGTTGAGTACTGATTCATATTTTAAAGAGTGAGGGTATCTGAATTTTTAATAGTTTATACGGCATTAATTAAAGATTTTAATCTGAGTTTTCAAACGTTTTTAAAAAATTCAAAAAAAATTCGTGATTATAACTACCCCAAGAACTTTGTCTCTATCTTTATATATTTACCCCAACCTCAACCATGTCTTTTTTTGACAATCACTCAAAATGCCCCTTTTCACCTGTTTTTTAGTATAGGACCCAGGGGGCCCTAACCTTATCGGTTTTTTTATAGTATTCACTGAGCATAGAGAAAGAGGGTGCACTGAGAGAAGCTAGTTAGTTGAATGGACCCATTAAAAAAAAATTTAAAAAACAAAAACAAAACAGATTTTAGATTTATTTTTTTGGTCGCCTTTTGGCTTGTCATTTTATTTGTTACCATATCTGTTGTCTTTATTGAAAAACAGCACAACCTTTAGTTGTCTTTAATTTTATCTGTGGTTTGTTATGATAGTTAAAAATTTGTTCGGATTCTAAGCTAGGGGTGTTTTTTTCAAAGGCCAGATTTAACAGAACAGTTAAAAAGGGGAAAAGACGGAAAATTCCTTGCACGCTAAATTGTAAAGGGGAAAAAAAGTAAATTTCCCCTAGAAAAACACTTCTACTAAACTCAGGCTCAATTGGTTCAAAAAGAAAAAAAACGTTTGACAGCGTCAAATTTGGGTCAATTTGAAAGATGCTTCCAATACCAACTGTGCAAAAATGTCAAAAATCTTTTTTACAGAATTAAAAAAAATTTTCCCCACTAGATAGGGAAAGCAAACGATCAAGGCGGAAAAGCCTAGAAATGAGATGAATAAAATTAAATCGTGCGTTTTTTTTGACATTAATTTCCATTCCTAGGGCATTTTTCCCAGATGGCATCTTTGCAAATTCCGGGGTTTGTTGAGATAAACCCCTCAACGAGCCAAGAAAAACACCCAATGCAATATTCGCACGGGGGGCATCACTGCCCCCCAAGGAGGGGAAAAAATCCTTTTTTAATGGAAGCCGATCACTTTTATAAAATTCGGGTCTTTGCATATCCCCCAAAAAAATTCCTTTTTTTGTTTGGTGGTCCCCTATAGGCAGGGTAATAGAAAAATTTTAAAAAAAGATGTTTTTGGAAAAGGAGCAAAAAAATCTCCCCTGGAAAAAATTCTACAAAACTGCATTTTTCCAAACTTACGATCCGCGTCCCCCAAATCTACCCCCAAGGGGCCCCAAATATTGGGGCACAAAATTAAAACTACAAAAAAAAAGAAATAAAAAAAATTTTTGAATCCCCCTCCGACAACCCCTGCCCTAAAATGATTTTATCTTCGACACTCTTGGGGAAATTTGTTTTTATAACAATCTTTTTTTTTAAAAATTCCTCACAATACGTCCCCCCAAAAATTTTTTCTAGCAAAAAACCCGGAAACCGTTTACTGACTCTAAATTTTTTTAAATACAAACTCATTCCAAAAAAGTGTTATTAAAATAATCATATTTTCCCTTTGACAAATTTTTGTCCCCCAAAAATATATTTTTTTTAAACAAAAAACCAAAACCTTCCCCTTGACATCTAACATTTTAATCCAAAAACCTTGCTAAAAGATTATTCAAATAATTACATTTAAATTCCCTTGACGGTGCTGTTTCCCCAACATATTTTTTTTTAACAAAAGACTAGAACCTCCCCCTCCTGACATTTTTTTTAATCCAAAACCTTCCCCCCAAAAGCGATTTTTCAAGTAAACATATTTTTCAAAATTACCCTGAAATTATTGTATATGTGTTTTTTCTTCAACAAAAAGACCAAACCTGCTCCCCTACTCACTTTTTTTTTACCAAAAAAACCCATTGTATCAGATCTAAAATGAATTAAAAAAAAAAAAAAAAAGGGCAAAATGAATCGAATGAGCGAAATGAATCTGAAAACCCCAAAAAAAAATATTTAGACCAAACGGAAGGAAAAAAATAAAAAAGAAAAAAAAGAAACCAGGAAACCTTCAAAACCTTCACCAAAGTATTTCCAGATGACAGGGGAAAAACCCCCCAAGGAAACAAAAAAAAAAGACAATTGACAAAACACAAAAAAAAATTTTTAAAAAAAAAAAAATATTTTTTCAATCCCCTTTTGGGAATTAGCCCCAAAAAAAAACGTGTAGAAAACCCCCAAATATTATTTCAATTTTTGCGCCCAAAACAATTATTTCTTTTTTTATTTTTTTATTGGTAATTTTAAAGTAAAAATATCTTTTTTAATTAAACACTTTTTTATCGACAAATTGGTGCAAAACCCCTTTTTAATTTCCTGGTAATTCCCCTTTTAGTTTCGGTACCATCAATTTTTTTGATATCTAAGTTTTCACCGTTCCTTTGTGTCATTTTTGTTTAGCAAAACTTCTTTTAAAAAATTTTCAAAGTCTTTAAATAATTTTAAGACCAAAATACTCTTTGCTTTTTGGAAAAGGTGAGCTCTTTAAATTTTTTAATGTTAAAACAAACAAATTAATTTTTGGGGTTAAATTTTTTAAAAAATTTTTTGAAAGGGTTTTAGGACAAATATTTTTTAATTGCTGATATCTTATATTTTTTCCAAAAATCTACAAGTATAAAACATAATTTTTTATTTTCAAATTTTTTTAAAAATGTTTAGCAAAATATTTTTTTTCAATTTTTGGTTCAAAAAACTTTTTATTTCAATCACTGGGGGTCCACATTGCTGTGCTTTTTGCCGGTGCCTGGCGTCAGTGGCCCTACAGTAAAAAACAATTCACGCATAAAAGGGGAAGACAAAAGGGGAAAATTTAAATTTTTATAATTTAATGATATTTAAATATTTTTATAATGTGCAATAATTGTAAAGCAAAAAATTTTAATTTTAAAAAAAAAATTTGTTATTGAAACGTTTTTTTAAGATTTTTAAATCCGTACTGAAAAAAAAAAAAAGTAAGAAGGCCAAAAAGGCATCATTTGTGGTAGTCATTTGGGCGTTCTCAAATTTTTTCTAAAAAAATTTTTTTTTATTAAAAAATTTCTTAATTTAAAAAAAGATAAAAACCTCTGTAAAAATTTAAACCCAGAAGGTTAATTATTTTTTTTATACATGATATCTTTTGTACCATAAAATTTAACTTTTTTTTGGAGGGGGGGGCGTTTTTGGGGCCCTTTTTAAAATAGTTTTGATCCTCATCAAATTTTTTATATTCTTAATTGGTATAGCATAAATAATTATTTACTCCTAACTACATTAAATTTTTAATTTTTAATCAATTTATTTTTAATTAAATAATCATCAAATTTTTAATTTTATTTAATTAACCTTAAATTTTAAACTTAATTTAAAATAAAAATTTTAAAATATAAAATTACTTTGTTTCTTAAAATAAAGTAAAAAACATATTAATTAATATAAACTAATCGCATTTCCCTCTTTTCTTTTTTCTTCTTAAATGAAATAGAAAAAATTGAAAAAATTTGTTTTTTACCCTCTTTTTGAGACTGAAGAAAATTTGGGGGGTTTTGGGCTGAAAAAAGTGGGGGAGAAATATCGAAGGAAATTTTTCATTTCGCCTTTTGGGGCCCAAAAAAAAATAGAAATAACGACTTTTAACCAATTTTTGTTAAAATTTATATAAAAAAAATTTTAAAAACACCAAAATTTTGGCGAAGGGGTTTAATTTTCGCCCCGATTCTTGATAAGAAGATTTTGGGTTGGGGGAAAAAACCCTTTTATTTAAAAAAGGGTTTATGTTAAAAAGGTAAATTGTACAAAAAAAGAAGTTAATCATAAATATTCGACTGTTTATAAATCTAAATTTTTTTCAGTTTGGGAAATTTTTTTTTTTGCTTACCCTTTTTTTTGGCAGCTATAATTGGTTCCTCCCAAAAGGTGCGTTCTGGGTCCGAAAAAAGTTTTTTGCCCGTGCAAGAGCCTCCAAAAAATATCAGCCACCGGGAACACCGGCCCAAAAAAGGGGAAAGTTTTCTTCGGCGAGGAATCAAGCAAATCGAAAAAAGGGTTTTCTCCCCCGCATGCAGACATATGGGTAAAATACCACAAGTTATAGCTGATGGAGACACAATGTCTAAAAACTATTCTAGATGCTAATCCATATGACAGCTCACAGTGAAAAAAAATAAAAAAATCCCCTTCAAAGGGAAAATTTTGCAACAAATTAAAGACCTGACTCTAAACGCTAAGAAAGCATATCTTGAGGAGAATATTGGATAAAATTTGCGCCCTGAGAAGGTATGGAAAGTATAGTTTTAGGATCGGAAGAGTGGCTTTCAGTGAAAGAGTAAACAATTTAAGATCTGACACCCCAAACTCCATCTCCAATTTTGGGGCCTCGAAAGTGCCTCCTTTTTTTGCAGAAAAATAGTTCGGAAAAGGTTTAGGACAAAATAAAAGGGGACCTTTACTTACAGCGATGTCCAACTAAACTCCTGGGGACATTCAAAGATCGAAATAAAAGCCCCCAAAAAATAGCAAAGAGTTCAACTCAAAATTCCAAATTCCCCGGGAGGCAAAAAAAAAATTTTGCCTCGGTGAACCCCACAAGGTCGAGCAATGCGGCGCCGTTTCTCAAAAACGAGGCACCACTTTTTAAAAGTTTTAGGAGTTGTAAAAAAACTCAGTGGGAAAGTTTTTTAAAAAATCGGGGAAGTATGTCCTATTCTGCAGCAGCCGCAAACGAGCAAAAAAAAATGTAAAAAAACTCTTTTCCCAAATACCCGGGACCCCAAAAAACTTGGTCCCCAACCAAAAAACCGCATGCCAAAGAACTATATTAAAAAAGAAGGGGGGTTTTTTTGATCATTCAATAAAGCTGACGAAGAGATAATTGAAAAAAGGGGCAGGCTGCAGAGGGTTCCCAGCTTGGCTTTACGGGGGAAAAGCGCCCACGCCTCACATTTCGGTTCCGTTGATTCGCTGGGACATCCCTCGCAAGAACCAGTCAAAGCCTTTTGTACTCCAATTTCCAAAACCCAGTCTGGTAATGTTTATCTTTTTAAAAAAATATAAACCGAAAATTTAATTTTATCATTCCTGGCTTCAAAAAAAAAATTAAAAAGTGCGCGGGAATAATTCTCTACACCCTCTCATTAGCGTCATTTAAAGATTGCATTACAAATTTTAAAAAAAAATTACTTTGGAAAAAAAAAAAAAAATTTCCCCAAAAACAAAAAAAAAAATAAAGGAAAAAAAAATTTTAAAAAAATAGTCAATAAAAAAAAGAAGTATTTAAAAAAAAATCATATAAATTTTTTTTTTAATTACAATTATAAAAGTGGATTAAATAGTATTTTTTAAAAGCATTTTTCAACAGGGGTGGACCGAGCACGAAAAAAATGCTATCGCGAATTGGAAAAAAAAATTTGACAAAAAGTTTAGAATGGGCCTTTTCGTCAGCACCGGTTTCCATACTTGGGAAAACCCGAGGATTGGTGGGTGCGATGGTCAGTAGAAGTAAAATGCCCGCATTGTGAAAGTCTCACTCCTGAAGAAGCGGGCACTGCACGGAAAAAACTTTCTGGAATTGGGGAAAGGGAAAAACATTTTTTCCTAAAAAAAAGACATAAGTCTTTTTTCCAAATCCAAGGGGCCTTTTAAATAAATGGAGAAATACTTTTTTTTTACTTTGGACCCGAAAAGGAATAAAAATAGAAAAAAAATTTTTAAAGAGGACCAATTTTTGGGGGAATCTATGCATCGAAGCTAAGACATTTTTTTTCATTGTTTTCTTCCTGAAAAAATAGATCCTCGATTTTCTAGGGATGGAAAAGAGCCCCCCCTTGATTCAGCCAATGAAAAGAGAACGAGCAAAAAAGAAAAAAAATTTTTAAAAAGATTTTTTTTTTTAATATTTAATTAAACCGTAAATTTTAGAAAAAGGAACATCGCTTTGTATGGGGAAAATTTTTTTTTTAAAAAAAAATTTATTATTTGTGTAAAATTTTTTTTAAAAAAAAAATTTTTTTTTTTTTAAAAATTTTAAAATTTTTATTTTTTATAGTACTTATTTTGTCATTGCAAAAGCCTTTTATCAGAAATTTGTATTTGATTTTACATTGCTTACTATATTTTTCATTTTTCCTGCATAAAAAGGAGCGTTTTATTGACCCTTTTTCCCAAATGTAGGATAATTTATGATCTTTTTTAATTTTTATTTTTTGTTTTAAAAAAAATTGTTTAATTTTTTTAATTCTGGAAGTCCAAGAAAATCCCAAATCTGTTTTACAGTAGCGGACCAGGGGAGGGGGAAATTTTTCCCCCCCAAAACTTAAAATTCAAAATAATAGAAACGACTTTAAAAAAAATGGTTTTTTTCTAATATTTTTTACTACAAATCGTTGCATTTTCAATTGAACTAAACATGGAAAAAAAATATTAGGCTAGGGGGAAGTCTGAAAAAAAATCGTGAAAAGGTTTTTTTTTTTTTTCATTTGTACTTTTTTTTTTAGATTTTCTTTTTTTGGGAACAAGAATTATTTTTTTACTTGGTTTTTTTTTAATTAACAAAAGGCCACCTTCCCGGGTGCACTTTTTAAAATTTTATTTTCTTTTGAAATTTATTATATTTTTTTTAATATTTTAATAAGTTTTTCTGTTTTTTTTACTTTTTTTTGCTTTTTAAAAATTTAAAAATACATGTTTTTTAAAAAAACTAGCTACTATTTAAAATTTTAAATTTTTAAAAAAGAAGCTTTTCTTTTAATTTTTTTTTACAAAAACCCGGGGGTTTTAAAATTTTCCCTAAGTATTTTAAATTTTAAAACCTTTTAAAATTTAAAAATTTTTTTTAATTTTTTCCCTTTTGGGGTTGTTTACGGGGTCTGGCAATAGCTTGCGGTTTTTTTTTTATATCTCAAAAATTTTTTTTGGGTTTCCATTCAAAATTTGAGTTTTCAAATTTTTTTTTAAATTTTCAACTTTTTGTGTACTTTTCCCTTGGGGTTTTTAAACATTTATCAATTAAAACTTGCATTGAAAAAAAGGGGAATTTTTAAAAATTAAAAAAGAAATATTCTTCGGAAACTGCTCCCGACTACCAAAACAACAGTAATTCGAGAAAAAAATTTTAAAAAAAAAAGCAGAGCTATTGCCCCAAAACCCCCCTTTAAACACCCCCCCCTTTTTTTTTAAAAAAAAAAGAATTAATTATCGTTAAAAGATACAAAAAAGGGGGTTTTAAAAAAACAAACTAATTTTGGTTTTTTTAAAAAAATTATAGTAATACATACTAAATTACTTTAAAAAAAACTGCATTTACAATGGGGGAAAAAAAAATTTAAAAATTTTTTTTAATTTAAAAAAAAAGTTTAAAATTTAAAAAAAAAGTTAATTTTAAAAAAATTGTAATTAAACATAATTTCTGTTTTTTTTTTTTAATATTATTTTTTGATGCTTCAAAACTACTTTTATGGGATAAAAATTCAAAAAAATCTTCCCTGGATCCCTCTCTATTTTGGGGGGGTTTTAAAAAACCCCCTTTTAAATCCCCCCCCCCCCCCCCCCCCCAAAATTTTTACCCTTTTCCCCCTTGGTTTTTTTTAAAAGGTAACACGAAAACCCCCCCCGCAAAAAATGGTTGGGAATCTGGCCTTGAAAAAAAAGAATTTAAAATTTTTTTTTTTTTAAACCCTCGTTTTATTTTAATCGTTATTTCTTTTTTTTTTAAGATAAAAAAAAATTTTTATCTTTTAAAAAAATTTTTTAAAATTTTTTTTTGGGATAGGTTTTTCACCCCAAAATTTATAGAAATTTTTTTTTCTGTCACATTTTTTATTTTTAGTGAATTTTTCCCTTTTAAATTTTATTTTTTTAATATTTTATTTCAAAGGGGCTATTCCCCGCCAGAATTACAAAATTTTCCCTTAAAATTTTAAAAATACCATAAAATTTCCCTTTCCCTTTTATTGGGATTTAATTTTCTCTAAATATAAAAAAAAAAAAGAATTTGTTTTTGTTAATATTTTTTGCAAAATGTTTGTAAAAAAAAATTCTTTGTTTAGTACAAAATTTATTTTGACTATAAATAACATATATTTTTTAATGCTTTAACGTTTTCATTGAAGTTTTACAAAATTTTTTCTTTTTGCATTTTTTTTTGGGGTTTTTTTAATAAGTTTTTCCCGATCCCACCGGATATTTAAAAAATCTATAATGTTTATCCTCCCCTTTTAGTGTCTTGAGTCAGAGTGGTTTTAAATTTTTAAAAATTTTTTTAATATTGGGGAATTTTTTTCCCGGGGGAAAAAGGCATTCGTCATTCACGTTCGCCCCAAAACAAGCATTCAGAATAATTTGATTTAATTTAAATGCATAAAAAAAAAGGGGATCAAAATTTAAAAAAAATTTTTGTTTCCCCCGATGTAACACTTCATTCTACTGCGATTTTTTTTTTTATAATTGCATTTTAAAAAAAATATAAAAAGCAATCTGAAAAAGATTTCGGGATTTTATTTTGAAAATTTTTTTTTATTTTTTAAAGTTTTTTTTTAAATTTTTAAAATTTACACAAATATTTAAAAAAAGTTTTAATTGAAAATTTGGGGTTTTGGTTTTTTCTCTCAAAAAAAAACCCAAAATAGGAAAAAAAAAGTTTTAAAAAATTTAAACCTTTTTTCCAAAAAAGGGATAAAAAAGTTTTACAAAAAATTTTTTAAAAAAATACAGAAAAAAACCCCAAAAAAAAATTTTTTTCAGTAAAAAAAAAACGAACTTTTTTTTTTTATCAAGGAAAAAACTGTTTTTTAAATTTTAAAAAATTGTTTTTTATTAAATTTTTTCAAATTTTTAATCCCCTTTTCCAAAAACGTTGGGGGGCGTAATTTTAA